>SSNR01000048.1:287995-306820 GCA_006937965.1 Callopanchax toddi | reverse complement strand
CAGCTCACTCTCTTTATCATAGACATATGACAAACAGTTAAATGTATTTCCTCACAACCCTGTCTTGTCTGATCATATTTTATATTTTTTGATTTTACATTGATTTCACAGCCTCTGACAGAAAATTTAATTACTGTAGATATTTATCAGAGAATGCTGTAACTACAATCTCTTCTATTATTATTATTATTATTATTATTATTCCCCCAGTCCCACATGACAATTTAACATAGAGCAGCAAACCTACATTTTAATTACAAGTTGGTTATTATTTTGATCATGTTAAATTCATTTGCAGTGCACACATCACTTGATTAAATTACTCCTCAGAAAAATAGTGCAACCAGTCGGAGGAAGCTGCTTGGTTTCATTCAGTGCTGCATACTGGTATTTAAGAGACTTCAGGAAAGTTGGAGAAAAAAATTCTCCACCAAATTGGCAGAAGTAGATACTATAATGTAGAATAGACAAAGTGCTTTGTTGCTGCACACTCAATACTAACTTACCTTTTACCTTTTTTTTTTTTTCCTCTCAGTTGAGCAGTACTATACCACCAACATCAAGAAGAACCAGCTAGTGCAGAATGACATCCGTATGGCCAAGAGGATGCAGGACGAGGAGGATGAGCACAGAGCACAGCAGAGCACCATCCTCAGACAGGCCTCCAGACAAATGTAGGTGATCCTTGCTTTTCACACAACATAATGTTCTGCTTTATTATTTACAGTGTTGTATGGTAGTTGTTTTAATAAATCACAAATCTTTTTTGCTGTGTAGAGAAGAGCAGGACTTTGAGTATGCTCGTGAGATTCAGGAACGGATCCAGCGACATGCTGAGGCAGATCGCAGGAGGGAGCAGGATGATGAGGTAAGTGTTGGCGCAACTTTTATTTTTATTTTTTTGTACTTTCTTTTGCTCCTTGTGTACAAGTACAACAAATTCAATGTAGACGAGACATTAGATCTTGGGTTTAAAAAAAAATCTTTTTGCATAGAGCACCAGAAGGCTTTAGTTGTTGCAGTTGTATAATCTTTGTTTTGGTGATTTTACCTAAATGATGTAAAATGTCTTGCAGAAATCAAAACAAAAGATTCTTGGCTTTTCACAATCTTATACTCGTATTTGGGCACATCTGTGTAAACAGTAAAGTTGTGTAGATTACAGCTGACAACCTGGTATCAGAACTGTTAGCATAATGAGAAAATGTAGACTCAGCAGTTTAAAACTCAACCAACATGCCTTGTGCTGAATGTAAGAAAAACTACTTGGAAAGGTACATTGATAGATACACGAAGTCAACGTGCAAACCTGTAGAGTTGGGGGCCATGTGCGCCCAAGATGCTCTGTGTCTTCCTGTTTCCAGTCTCGGCCGGTCACGGAGAAGTCTGAGCTAATTTCTACTACTCCCCGGCTACTGAGGGCTTTATTTTTATTTTTACACTCCAAACAGAATGGCAAGGCTTGCCAAGGATAAGCATTTATTTTGGTCGAGCATTCTATAGCAAGTGTCTCCTCATTTTCAAGTTCTGCTTCTTCTATGCAGCTGCTGTTCAAGAGCAACGTGTTGCATAAAGCACAGCGTGACAGGTCTCAGAGCATCGGGTCAGACGATGTGAGAACATGATTTGTGAGCTGTGAATGATTGAACCCTGTAGTTGTACAGTTTGAGCAGGAGCTGAGAGCCACAACTTAAAATATTGCACAGTGTATGCCTGGCAGATAGGGCTGGGGGAAGCGGGGATGTTTTTGAGGGACGTTGGGTTCAAAATATTCTCTCTAGCTCAAATGCTCCACGTATCTCTTTTTAAAGTAAAACTTGAAGTGGCATCCAACTTCTGATGTATGTTTAAGTAGGAAAATAACTTTTAAAAGATGGGTCTCACCTGGAAAGTTGACATTAGTTGAATAAATGTTTTAATTATAAAATATTTATAATTATTAAGATTAGGTAAGATAAAATGAAGAATTTACCCATTAAAGCCAAATTGTTTGCATGTTTACAGCATCCAAGTTTTTTTTACCTAATAGAGTTTTGCTTGCGATGACAAATTATTCCTAGCTTGTTTAAACTTGTAACAATAAACTGAATCATAAGAACATTTACATGAATCACTGAAACTCAAGCTCACATACTGGATATTTTCTTGTTTGGAGGTGGGGATGTAGAATCATTTTTTACTTTACGGTCCTTTATAAATATCTAAATCAAGTAATTACTGATGACGGCATAAAAGTGGTAAATCCCCTGTACCCCAAGAGGGTTGTATGAGCCAAGTCGGCTGTTAACCAGAGACACAAACTGCCTGATGCTCATCTGGATGACGACTCAAGCTGTTTCTCTGGTAATTAATTCCAGAACCATCTCGTACTGAAAAATTACAGTTGATTTGAGATGATGTGCACACTTGATCCATTAGGTGTTAAAAAGTTACAAACCAATGAGAAGAAATGAGAAAACCTAGTATAACTTCATTCAAATCAGAAATGTACTCGATAAACTATGATGAATAACATAAGTGTGTTAAAGTTGTTGTTGTGAAAATGTGAGCTAACTGAAGTTCAGAACTACTTGGCACAGAGTCTCGGAAATGTCTGAAAAGAATCTGATCTTAATGGGGCAACCAGATGGCAGGCATCAATCACCTCTCTTTGTTTTCATCTTCACAGGGGAAAACGACTCCTTCAAACTTTGCTTTTATGTCTCAGTTCATGATTAGATGAGCTCATTTACCAAAATAAAAAACATGTTGCTACAGTGGGAACAAATAGCTGAGCTACATCAGAAAAGAGTTTTATGAAGAAAAGAAATCATTTCTGTCATGAAACTCTCCAGCTGGTCTGCACGTCTGTTCCTCAAGGCCGCTTCAGCATAATATTTTTCTTTACGCTGCAGTTTCCTTTTTAGTGGAGGCCACCTATAAAAGCTCATTGTTTAGAGGCTGTGAGGTTCATTCGTCATTACTGAAAGGTTAGGTTTGAAGTCATGGTTATATTTGGAAGGAAATGTCAAACATACATTTTTAATATATACATTTTTTTTTTAGGTATCGTTAAAATATGTGTCACACTGCTGTCACAGAGCTGGTTTTCTTTTCTTTTAAAGTGAAACTATAGGGTGCTTTCTAGCTACAAATTTACAGAGCTCAGAATTTTGTATCATTTCAAATATGGCAGCTATAAACAAAATTAGATTGGCAATGAGCTTCTTCATCTAAAATATGCATATTAAGGGATAATTTAAATGTTTCCTGTTAATCTTTTTTCCGTTTTGCAAATTGTGTTTTTATGAATTTGTATTTTAAGATCAGACTATTACAGCTTCTGTTGTGTTTATACTAGTGCTGGGCCGATAACGCCGTTAAAGTGCTGCGTTAACGCGAAACTGTTATCGCGCGATAAAAAAAATAACGCCGTTAATCTAAATTGGGTCGCTGGGTCTAGGAGATCTACAGGCATTACCAAATGGCAGACTCCGATCCTGGCCCGGATCTTTCCGGAGTCCGGACCTGCAGCAGGACCCGCTCCCCCGGTCTAGCTGAAAGAGGCGCGGCTCCTGTCTCCCGAACGCTCGCTTCACCTGGAGCGGCTCCCGGATCTGACCCGATCCTTCACCCGGACCGGGAGCCGCGGCTCCAGGTAAAGCGCGTGTTCGGGAGACGTGAGGCGTGTCTCCTTCACCGGGAGCCGGTTCCGGTCCAGGATTTTCACCTGGACCCAAGGAGGTGAAAGAGGCGCGTCCGGGAGCCGCGCGCCCGTGCCAACCTCGACATGCGCTCCCTCCTCCTGAACCGGACCGTGTGGTTCGGAGCTTGATCCAGGTTGGAGGAGACGCAGCAGAGCGCTGACCGAGTCACAAACCCGCGGCAACAACTTGGTAGAGTTCCCGCAGAACTCCGACCAAGTCATCAACCAGGTCTGGACTGGCTGTCTGGGTTCCAGGTGTTTCCTGGTGAACAGACGTGTTATTTGGGCCGACAGCCTCAGCTGTGCACGCGCCTCTCGTTAAAGTGAATGTGGCAGCGCGTGCTGCGTTTCTCAGCATAACTGACAGCTGAACATTCAACCAATCAAACAACATCAAACAACATCAACACTAAAACACATCGACCTGTCAGTGACTTTATCAGAGGTTGTCTTTAGTTTTCAGACTCGTTAATGTTTAAATCCCCTAAAGTGGTTTTATTTAACAAACATGATGAAACAGCCCTATGGGATCATGTGAAATAAACAGTAGAGAAATGAAGTCATTTTAAGGCAGATTTAATCCATTACAGATAAACTGGATGCTACAATCATTTTTTGACAGCTAAAAAAAATCAGCATGAAGTTATTTAATGTAAAAAAGAGAGTTGATGCTTTAATCAGGTGACCTGTAAACTAAATGTAATCCTTTACTGTCAGGAGATGAGAAGGTTTCTACAGTAAAACTATTAAAACAGAGTGAGCCTCAGAAAACGGCTGTAAAGTTAAAGGAAACAGACCTCTGATTACAGATCAGTGTGTTTTCGTGTATACCTTCTTAAATGGCTGTGTTGGATAAATATTTGTCTCCCTGTAGATTTTCATTAATTAAGAAACAGAAGGCGTCAGGCTGTGCAGTTTGAAATGCCAGATCCCCGTGGCCCTGAACACCTAACCTGTCATGGCTAACTGCTAATTGTGTGCTGATTCTGGCAAAGTGGATCCTACTTGCATCCTGACTGCAGACAAAACTAGCTGTGCTTGCTTTTTGTTATGATTTATGTTGCTAATAAAGTCCACTCTTACAATTTATTGGTAGGATTTGCTGATTTATGGAGAGTGTAATTAGTTCTCACCTTTCTAAGAAGGTAACACTGAGGTGTGATGCTGCTCTCACTTTAGAGTAGAGACTAAAACACTGCTGCTCTGTTAACCTCTAGTGAGTGGGTGTTTATTTCAGGAGAAATGGTTTGAGCTGCTTCTGTTATCAAAACGCCTGCTTCTCCTTCTAGTTTGTATACTTTGTCAGAAACGGCACTATGATATGGTCATGTTGGGTTCACAGGGTGTGATCAGTGTTAGTTTTTAGTGTTTTAGTTGTTTCCATGTCAATCAGAAGAATTCAAACTAGTGAGCTGGTTCAAGATCAGTTTGATGAGAATGTATAACTAAAATATGAGGGTGGGTTTTACATCAGCAAAATAAAACGGGGTAATCCAAAGATGCATGAAGTTCTGACCCATGTCCCTGTTAGTCTGTTATGCTGCCATCTGCTGGTTAAAATTAATGCATTTTATACAGAGTTTTTTTGTTTTGTTCCAGGATTATGTTTGAATCAGGAATGGGAAAAGTAGGAGAAATGCATTTTTGCCATCTAAATGTTATATATTGATAAACAATTTTTACAAGTTATCCCCTAACTAATTGTATTTTAAAAACTCCACACACATCTGCTTTGTTTGTACAAAGATGCCTCGTGCGGTCTTATGGGGTGAAATTGACCCTAATGAAACTCCATTGGCCCAAAAGTATGGACGGCCAGTACGGGGGTTAAAGTCATATTCCTTCCTATGATTTCCATCATTAGACCTCAAAACAAAAAACTTGAAAAATGTTTTGATAATTTTTGTTTAGTTTAGAACATCACTAAGTTTTTAAATGAACCAAATCTTTAAAGTCAGCATTTAGCTTAATAAAACACTGTTACTATAATCAATCTTTTGTCTAATTTGATGGGATACAGACAGCAAGCAGTAATATTTGAACCCTCTGCTTGTTAAATCATTCTGTAGTTTAATTTCTGCTCCTGATGTTTGCTGTTCATCTTTTGCATCCTGTGGGTTGAAGCTCTAGTATCTCTGAATTATGTTAATTCAGTTCTAGCACATATCACAGGTTCTTGATGAAGGTCAGATCAGTGCCTTGGGTTTTTTTTTTTTTGTTCCTTTTTTTTTTATTGAACATTTTTGACTTTTTTTTTTTTTTTTTTACATCTGGTACAGGAAAAGATGTATCAAAATAACCATAGTATTAACAATAATAATACTCATAAGAGCCCCTTTTAAAACAGACAAACAAACAAAACCTTTCCTTTCTTTAAATCCATTCTTTTACTTGTCTTACTCCTAATTAGAGCCTTATCCCAGGGTATAAAATAAAAAAGGGGGCTCATCCATCATCCATATTACTCCAAGATCTGATATCAGATCATTACCCTTATATGTTCCATACAGTGATCAGATTACCCTTAGTCTCCTATGGCCTTTCAAATTCTGTCATTTCAATGTCAAACAAAACATCAACTATACCAGTGTAAGTATTCTTCCCAGTTATTCAAGAACAATGAACAATATCATAACCTAAACACAGTAGCTTTATACAAGGGATTGCCTTTTTTTTCCTCTCTCTTCCCCTAATGAGCCTCTCAAATGAAGTCTGGCCTAAATGGTTTTATGTATTTAATCCAGTTTTTCCAGGTTTCAACAAATCTCCCCCTCTCCAGTCTCAAGGAGGATGTTGGCTTTTCCATCACATAAACATTTTTAATTACCTCAATCCAGTCCTCAACTGTAGGTACCTCATTTTCCATCCATTTTCTGGTTATAGCTTTTTTGCTTGCAGTTAGCATTACAGTGCCTTGGGTTTTGAGTATATATTTGTTTTTATAGAGCGTCTCTGAGTGATTTTTAGCTGTAGTTCTTTTGAGTATTTTGAAATGTTTTTCTACTTCTATTTACTCTTGCTGCTTTTTATTAGTTTTCTGTCCAGTTCATAATCCTCTAATTCTGACTAATGAATTATTCACACAAAAAAGCCTCCTAAATTCAAGTGAGGAACCATGTGTCAAACCACAACCAGCACCTTGACAAACAGCCACTAATAAATTGGGTTTTTGTGACTTTTACAGAGACAAATAGTTTATATTTTGAATCTATGTAAAAATACCAAAGAACACAATTTAACGGACAAAAAACATTTTATCCACGGTGTGACGTTTCAGATTGTTAATTGGCTTAAAACCTTTTGCACAGTAACTAATCAACTTAATGATGATGCTTCTCCCATCTTGCTGGATTTTTTGTCAGCTTTCATAAATACATTACTTTAGATACTGTTCATTTGCTTTAAATGTATTTTTTAATTGTATGTTAAGCATTTCTTATTTTGTCCTCCATTTGTTCACTTCCCACAGTTTTTGTTTTGTTTTGTTTTTTAAGCACATGCTTCACAATCTGCTGTCACAGTCAAGTTGAGGAGCTGTTTTGACAATAGTGAAAAAGAAGCCAAAGAAAAAACTCAGAAAGACCTTCAGAAAATCTGAAGAGCAAATAACTCAAGACAACTTTATAATGTTACATCATACAGCTGGAAAGGAAAATAGAATGGGGAATTTGGGTAGTTTAAAACATTTGCATAGTAATTTATATGACACTAAACATTTTCTGTTATCAGCTGAACATTTAGTCTTAGTAAAACAAGCCTTTAGTTGTTACTTTTGTTTTAAATTCAATGCAGCTTTCTCAACATCAGTTTAAAGTTAGCATTTTAAGCAAACACCCCCACAAGTTTAACTATGCACAATACTCTGTTAAAACTGAAACCTTAATGAGCTGTTACATCAGACTGATTGATGGGAAACAAGCCCCCAACAAAAGAACTGTCAGTTGAAACAATAGAATAGTAAAACTCCTTCAGGAAGGTCATTCATCTCAGGGAGTGAATCAGAACGCATTTGTTGTTCTGGGTTAATTGTGTTTAAACCCTGGAGCAAGAACAAACAAGTCTGTAAAAGTGACTAAATAAAGAAAGATGTCAGTGCATCAGGAGAATGCTTAAATGTTCTTTCAAAATAGGAAGTGGCCAAGAAAAGAAATGAAATGCAAATGGTCCAAAAATCCACTGCAAGCTGCTGATGGAGTTAAATGTTTGAATAAAAATTTGTTTCTCTCCCATCTTTGATTTGTAATTTAAAGCCGCACTCTGAATTATTTCAGCAAGAGAGCAGTTTTTGAATCTAGCGTCCAAAGGCTCCTCCTCAAAACATCTCGACACGCGCGTCCGGTCGCGTGTGCGCGCGTGCACACGGGCTGGCGCATATACTTTGGACATGAACTGTACAGCTCAATGTGTAGGGTTTAATCACTTACAGTTCACAATCTTATTCCAACAATACTACGAGGGTCTGAGTCCTCTCTGCCCCTGCTGCTTCTGATATTAGCTCTGTTAGCAGAGAGCTGCTGCTGGACTCTGAAGCTGAACTTGACTCGGCCCTGGATGAACTTTCTGACCAAAATAAACGCGTAATCCTGTCAAGCCTTGCATTCTGTGAGGTGAAAGGTTTAAAAATAAATCCGTCTTTAGCTGGAGAATGGGTAGGTTTTTAGTAGAAATGAGCTGTGAGTCCTCAGTGAACGGCTGAGACGGCAGAGAAACACACGGAGCGTCCTGTACGACAGCGCCCCCTACTGGTACAGGTTTGGTCAATGCACGTGCATGTTGAGAGAATGCAGAAATTTGAATTTCATTGGTTGAAAAATGTCGGCGGCAAATAATGGAAAGGGGTCTCTAGGAGGAAGGAGGGTCTTCATCAGAATGACAGATGTTGTGGAACTCAACCCATAGATCATAGTTTAGACCTGAAATATAATTTAAAACATTTAGAAAACTTTGATACAGAGAAAAATAATCCAGAGTGCAGCTTTAAGGTTACCTTGTTAATAATAATAATTGCTGCCATGTTTCTACAGGAAATGGCCAAACGACTGCAGGAAGAGGAAGAGCAGGAAATCAGGAGGAGGAGCAGAGAGCAGGAGTCTTCTAGTGAAGGTACTGTTTAGGCTTTTGCCGTTTGTTCATTTTGTGTATTATATACTGTATATGAATATAATTTTGTGTACTTGTGTAGCACAATTTTATAAAATGTAGAAAATTGTATGGCTTTATTTTTTCTATTGAGTTTTCTCTCTACCACTGTATTAAAGTACCGTACTTCAGATATACTGCCAATATTACATACGCATGTCCTCAATAAGTATTTCCACAGGTTGTTTTTTATTAACCTCTTGCATTTTGTCTGTTATGCATGAAATGATGCTTTAGGGCCCATTCCAATTCATAAATGTGTTGGAAAGCCTCTATAGTGTTTTAAAAATATCATTATTTAATTTTTAAAAATTCTATTGTATTGTTCTTTGTGGTTTTATTTTTTTTGCCCTTTTATTAACTGCACTTGTCTTGCAGCATCTACTAACAAACTCACCCTCCATTGCTGCTTTTGTGTTTGCATGTTTGGCAATACTAAAGGCAGCACCAGTGATCCTGCGCTGCCGTCGCCTCACCTACACACTTTCAACAGCCTTCACCACAGGGAGGAGCAGCACTCTCCTACCACCACTAGGTGGCAGTGTTCAACCTCTCATAATGGTTCATCACTAACTGGGCCTCAGACCGTCTCTCCTAGGAGAGGATCAGCTCACATAAACACAACTTCATGGTCAAATCAAGGACATGCAGATTCCATCAGGGCAATTAGAGACGAAGTTAGAGAGCCTGAAGATTCATATGATTCTGACACATTTTTTAACAATCAGCTCTCCCTTTGGTCCAAGAGACTGTATGAAAGGTCGAACACGATGCGTCCTCAGCAGCAAGCATCTTCACTACAGCTACATGAGAGGAATTACAGAAGTCTCTGCTCTCGCAGGACCTCAACAGATGAGTTCAGACGCTCTCAGGACAGGCATGAAGACTGTTATGAAAACAATGATTTACAAAATAGAGTTTCAAGGAATCAGGAACAGAGGAGCAGTCACAGAGATGAGTGTGAGGACTGGCAAAGCAGCTGGGGTCAAAATACCGACCGGTCAGCTGAGGTCAGAGATAGGCGATGTCGCAGTGAATCAGTTAGACTACATGAAGGGAGTAGGCACAGAAACAGAGACTTGCTAAGGACCTGGAGCTGCAAGGAGAGCCCTGACAAACATGTCCGTTTTGAGGATGACAGCAAGCAGAACCGCAAGCAGCAGAATGAAAGCAGCAAAGTCTGGGAGATGCTAGCCCATATTCTCAAAGAGAGGGGTGTGCCTGTGAGGTTTGGTGGCAGCGGGGCTCCACTGCAAATAAGGCCTCAAAGCAGAGACAGCCAGGTGATTCATGGGAGTGAGGTATCCTATGGCGACTCCCAACCACATCAGAGAGCCTTCCAGAGAGCTGCCACCACCAGGCACAGTTTCCATGGAGATATCGGGGAGAGGAGGAGGTTCTCATACCGAGAGAACAACGGGAGAGATCACAGGGAGGACCAAGACAGGCACCGTGATAATGGAGAGGTTTATGAGATTAATAGGAGAGACTCTTGCATCGTTAGTGGAGAACGACAAGGCAGCAAAAGGTGGAAGGAACACAAATACACAAACAGTGACGAAAATGGAGAGATGAACAGAGTCAGGAGGACCAGAGTCAGGAGGACAACAAGTGAACGCAGGCATTGGCACAAGATCACAGAAGAAAGGTTAAGCTCAGAGGAGGAGCAGGAGGTGGAGAGACGAGTAGAGCGCCCTAGAAGAAGATCACTACAGCGTAGCCAAAGCCTCAGCAGCAGCAGGGCTTCAAGCAGACATAGGTCAAGGCATGAAGCAGCAGGTAACACCCAGACCTGCAGCTGACTCTAATCTGCAGAGGGAAACACTTCTAATCATGTGTTCTTTTCTTTATTTACGCCTTATCTCCTGATCTCTTTTTTCATTGTCCAAACTGGAAGTGGGCTTTTGCTGTGACTTTGGTTTCTCTCTGTTGTGGATCATTTTTCTGATTAAAATCCAGAATGAATGTGATTCCTCATTGTGGATGTGTAATCTCAAGTTTTACCTAATTGATCTGTTACCCTTGATGGTATATCCAAAACTATTTTAAGGTGACTTTTTCAAGATCTTGTAATATGGCATTCTGAAGAACACTAGATTCTACAAGTACAACTCTAAAATTTAAATATCTTGAAAAAGCTCGATGATTTTTGTCACTCATTTCAGAAATTTATATAGATTCAGTACATACAGACTGAACAATGTCTAGACTTGTTGTAATTTAGATGATTATTGCTTACAGACAATGAAAAAACAAAATTCTGTGTCTCGGAAAATTAGAATATTGTGGAAAAAGTTAAATTTTGGAAGCTCATGATGTCGCACCTTAGTCAGCCTATTAACTCAAAACACCTGCAAAGATCTCCTAAGCCTTTAAATCCAAGCATATTCATTGTAAATTTGATTGGAAGGAAAAAGTGTGATAGGTGCCTTATCAACAGGGATAACCGTAGCCTTGAGAGGATTGTCAAGCAAAACTTATTCAAGAATTTGGAGGAGCTTTACAATGAGTGAACCGAGGCTGTAGGCAGAGCATCAAGAACCACTACACACAGACTAATCCTATACTTGGGCTACAAAGGTCTCATGCCAAATATCTCCTGAACCAGAGATGACGTCTGAAGCATCTTATCTGGACTATGGAGAAATAGAAATCAAGGTCCCAGACCCGACAATGCAGACTTTCATTACACCTCAGCAGCTCCACGGGCAGATCTCCATGCCATGCTGCACTAATGCAGGATTTCAGTGAGTGAGTAAATGGAAATGAACAGACTTTTCAAAAGTCTAACATTTCTGTTGAAAACAAATGACCTTATTTAATATTCTAAGTCTCTGAAACACTTAATTTTGGGTTTTTATTATCTGCAAGCCAATTACAAGTTTTAAAGGCTTGAAATATTTCAGTCTGAATCAGAGTTGCACTATTTGAAATGAGTCACAAAAATAATTAACTTTTTCACGATATGCTATTTTCTTTAGAGGAACCTGTAATTCTTAAAATTGTAAGGCTTGTGAATCATGGGCTCTTTCAAAATATTTGTGTGATTCATCTCTGACCTTTTAGTCATTTGGATGTGCTTGTGCTGACATGTTGGTTGCTAAAGTGCTTGTAGAAATCACATTGTCTAACTTGATCTGTAGGAGCGTCTCTGGAACCAGAAGCAAGCCTGTATCTGGGGGAGCTCCAGCAGGTCCTACAGGATGAGGAACTGGCCCGTAAGCTTCAAGAGGAAGAGGAAAAGCTGTTGAAGAGGGTGAGTCATTTTTTAAAAAGCAGCTGATGTTGATTTAGAAGGATAATGGCAGACTACTAGAGTCTTAGTTGTTTATTTTATTTTTTCCCCCTCCCATGTCATTTTCTTACAGGTTGCCCCAACAACCCCACGTGGTTCATATCCAGAGGGAGACTTCAGAGTAGCACAAGTAGCACAAGATGAGGTATAATCACAAATTAGCATGCTGTCAATGCTAGTGGTGTGTATTAGCAAGAATCTGGTGATACATTAAGTATTATTAGGGGCAATTTTACGATATATTGCTATGTATTGTGATACTATAAGCAAGATGATAAATTGCGATTTAAAAAAAAAAAAAGGTATGATTTAAATTGTAGGAAAACTGTCAGAGCATAGAAAACACTTAAAGCTGTTTTTTGCTTGACAGCAGCTCACTGAACCAGAACATTTCACTACAAAAGAAATCAAAACACTGACTCTATATGTGAGCTGAATAAAAAAAATTACCTAATCAAAGCTGTCGCAGAGGAGCTAGTAACTGCTTCCAACTAGTGGCCTGGAGTCTTAAATGCAACACCAAAACAATTTTAATTAAGAAAATGAAAAACTTTTGAGTACTGATACATTATCATGATACAAAATATCACTATATTTTAGTGTATTGATATATTACACCCCTAGTGAATACACTTTTAAGTAATTCTTACATTGTTTTGTGCTAGGAAATTGCACGGTTCATGCAGAAGCAAGAAATGAAGTCAAAGCGACGATCTCGTGAGCTTGAAGGGCCTTCGTCCTGGCATGAGCACAGAGCAATGATCAGTCAGCATGACAGGCGAGCTGCCAGAGACAGACAAGTACGTCAAGTCATGCCTTTTTGTTGTTGAGGGTGGGGCATCTTTTGGAAGTTGCACTTTCTTTTGTTTTATTGTTTTTATTTCATTATCACTTCTTTGATATTTTTATAAGTTCTGTGTAAAATTTTAAAAAGTGTATTCCCTTCCTCAGGTCCAGCGAGAGAGACTTGACTCAGAGGGCCTTCCTTCTCCTACAGAAGACTGCTTCCCAGAAAACCAGCCACCCAGCCCCGTCACTACTATACCGTAAGGACAAATCTGCATTATCACATGTTTTGTGTATGCTGGCTAAAACTCATAATAATTCCAGAAAAGCCCAAGAGATGAGAAACGTTGCTGAAGAGCTGGACCCAACCTTCCCGGCCAGAAGACAGAGCACAGAGAGCTTCCGAGCAGGACACACAGGTTAGTGTCAACAAAACAAATGAGGCTCAAAATGAAACTGCCCAAACAATAGAGGCTTATTCTCATTGGGTTTTTTTTTTCCCAGAATCGTCCAGCGGGTCAATTCCTGTAGCACAATCTGGTTTACACGACTTCCTTGAAGAACCCACGTTCATCCCTCCAACCAAACGACAAACTGACAAACCAGGAAGGAGCAAACCCAAAGAGAAGAAGGAAGGCTGCAAGCAGCAATAATATTGGAAAGGGTCCCGGGTCTTTTTGAAAGACACATCATTATTTAGAGTTCTCATTGTTTCATATTTTATTAATGAAATTGATATGAACCCCACTAGCACTTTAGAAATGAGTTGAGGATTAGATTACTCGATAAAGAATTCTGATTCCATCTTGGACTGGTGCCATGAGAATTTCCAAAAGGAAGGTTGGGTTTGTATATATACAGTTTGTTTTAACAGTAATACAATTTATTTGTAATATTATGTATATTTACTCCATACACTGTCGGCAACCAACATGTTTTGTACACACTTAATTCAATTCTGTCATTTCTGCTACAGAAACACTAGTTGCATCCAAGTAGTCTCCTAACTACTGGCTCAGTATCAGTTCAGTGTTGTTCAATTTTCATGCAGATTCAAAAGAAATCAGAGTATTTGGTTGGATTGGGCTGCTCAGTGGAGTGGTAGTTAGCATTATCAAGGTTCAAATCTCAGCTGAGGCCTTCTTGCTGAGTTTGCATGTTCTCCTTCTTCACCAAGTTTCAGAAAACTGCATTTAAGGTTAATCAGTGAGTCTTCAGTGTGTTTCTCTGCAAGATGCTGGCAAACTATTGGAAGGCTGAAGAATATCCAGCAGTCGACTTTCACCCCTATCCCGACTGCCCATTCCTAAACTGAAGAGGACAAAACAGGACACTAAACATGTGGACAGATGTCTCAAACTGGATTATTTGGGTTGGGTTTATAGTCACCCTCACAGTTTAAGACGAACATTATTGAGGATGGCAACAAGAAAAGTAAGAGTACTTTGATATCCTATAAACTGACGTTAAATGGCATTTCTGTCAGCTGTTTTTATGAAGTAGTTGATCAGGTTTTGAGTCATGTTTACAAATGTACAGAGACAATCAAATGATCCTATTTAATTATTAAAACATGCAATTTGTTGGGGAAAAACAGCTGACTTTAACCTACTTTTATCTTGTGAAGTTGTAGAATTTCACACCTAACGTTTAGTGAGAATGGATTAAATCAAACTATTAGCTGCTACCACAGGTTTCTTTAACTTCCTACTACACTTTCTGTTCATTGAAATGTGACCCAGATATACCAGTTGGGAATCTTCCTCATATGAGCACTAATTTATCACCTACAGTGTGTTTCCTGCTCATGTTTCTGTTCATTAATCTGTTTATTTTCTCATGTTACAGATGTCACTACAGAAAAATACACAAATAAAAAAATATTTATTTGGTGTTAAAAATGTGTTAAAACTACAATGTGAGTCCATTAGTACAGTAGTTGTTCCATTTCATTAAAAATACTTTTTTTTCCCCTACCATCAAAGTAAAAAAGCAGACCGTAATAATCAGGCAGGTAAAGGATGAAATAAAGTGCTACAAGTCAACATGTGAAGTAACCGCTCACCACGAGACGCCTGTGAACTTTGAGGTCATTGAACAGATGGAACGTGACTCATAATTATCTGTTATGATAAATCACCATAGGTGTGGGTTCACATTTCACCCAGTGGCTCACAAATGCATTTCTTAAACCTTCCACTCAAAAGAAATGCCCACCACAGTTCAGAAAAGAAATACAGTTTAAAAATATATATATACACATTTCCTGTTGGTCTTATAGCTGCCCGCCCTGAGACTCAAAGAAACCACAAAACTGACGGGGTTTCCACTTGACCCTGGAACCTCTGTATAACTTGTCTGATCCAAAGAACTTTTACATATGACTCACAAAGTCTCAGAGGCACATGAGCAGTGAGTAACTGGATATTTTCAATGATAAAGAATTCCTTTGGGATACCCAAGCTGTTTCAGCTTATATTAATAGCTCCTTTAATGCTGTGCCAAATTAAGTGCTTCAATATGTAAATAATTTACAAAAATAAGAACAAGGGAAAACCCCTTGACTGGACTTTTTTTTGCTACCAACTTGGTCAGAACTGGAAAATCCATTTAGTTTTCTGTTTAAGTTAAAGCGGCTCTCTGGAGCATTTTTCTCTGTATCAAAGTTTTCTAAATGTTTTAAATGATATTTCAGGTCTAAACTATGATCTATGGGTTGAGTTCCACAACATCTGTCATTCTGATGAAGACCCTCCTTCCTCCTAGAGACCCCTTTCCATTATTTCTTGCCGCCGACATTTTTCAGCCAATGAAATTCAAATGTCTGCATTCTCTCAACATGCACGCGCATCGACCAAACCTGTACCAGTAGGGGGCGCTGTCGTACAGGACGCTCCGTGTGTTTCTCTGCCGTCTCAGCCGTTCACTGAGGACTCACAGCTCATTTCTACTAAAAGCCTACCCATTCTCCAGCTAAAGATGGATTTATTTTTATTTTTAAACCTTTCACCTCACAGAATGGCAAGGCTTGACAGGATTATGCGTTTATTTTGGTCAGAAAGTTCATCCAGGGCCGAGTCAAGTTCAGCTTCAGAGTCCAGCAGCAGCTCGGTGCTAACAGAGCTAATATCAGAAGCAGCAGGGACAGAGAGGGCTCATCAGACCCTCGTAGTGTTGTTGGAATAAGATTGTGAACTGTGAGTGATTAAACTCTACACATTGAGCTGTACAGTTCATGCCCGAAGTATATGCGCTGCGTGCACGCGCGCACACGCGACCGGATGCGCGTGTCGAGATGTTTNAACTGTTACTAGTCATGATGTCACTTTAAATGGACTATTCAGGCTGAACAGCTTAGGAAGAATTAAATAAGTGACATCAATTATTTGAAAACAAATATCAAGAACCTGGTTGTTCTTAAGACTGAAGTTCTACCAATCTGAAATGAAAACAGTACTAGTTTAATATCTGTTGTTCAGTGTACTGACAGCTGGGATTGTGTTTTCATTTTATCCATTTAAAATAAAACATTTTACTGGTAACAGTTGAATTAGAGGTATTTAAAGTGAGTTTCTCTTAGTAAGAAATCAAGTGTAGCTTTGTGTTTATCTGGAACTTTAATTTTTACTAAGAACAACAGATTTAATCAGGATAAATAACAGGTTAGAGGATCTCTATAGTACTGATGATCTTCAGTACTCTTATTTTTTGTAAAATAATCAACGGTTGTGTTTAAGTGTTTAAATGTTGACCCCCAAATAAAGTATGTACTTATTTTATTTACTTATTAATTTACTGGTAGTCTTTTTCTTTTATAAAGAGCAGTGAATTACACTCAGTATTGTTATTTTATTTTTCACTATAACATTTTACTTGTATTAATATATTATTTTCTTCCATTGTTTTCCTGTCGTTATTGTTCTGTCTCTGATATTTTGGTATATATATATATATATAGTATTGTGCTTCCTGTACTTTTTTCTGCTACCTGTAGATCCAGGATGAAACTTGATTGAGGCGCATTTACCTTTTTATTAGAGGCCATAGGTCTGTGGGGGGTTTACCTCCTCTGGTCATTCAGGTCTTATATTCCTGTGCCTCCTAACCCTGGCCCCTCCAGAGTAACACTCCGGTTTCTGGTCGACCTCCTTCCCGGTTCGGTTTGCTTTCAGCTGCAGCGCGAGATGAGGTCGGGTCCAGAAGGAGAGCAGCGTGTCAGGGTGCAGGGTAACCAGGAAAACATGGAGTGGATTTCAGCGGTCTGAGTAATTTCTAATGAATCAAGTGGAATGGATTTCTTTGAGAACAACCGAACGAGCGCAAGACGGACTCGGTAAAAGTGGGGGGGTCCAAATGCCTGATTTTACAAAGTGGGGGGGGACACGTCCCCTCCTGACATAATGGTTGCGACGCCCATGGGTGAGGAGCTCGGACATTCGGGAGAGACTCGGAGTAGAACCGCTGCTCCTCCATGTCGAAAGGAGCCAGTTGAGGTGGTTTGGGCATCTTGTTAGGATGCCCCCTGGACGCCTCCCCAGGGAGGTGTTTCAGGCATGTCCTGCCGGCAGGAGGCCCCCGGGTCGACCCAGGACACGCTGGAGAAAATATGTCTCTGGTTTGGCCCTGGAGCGCCTTGGGATCCTGCCGGAGGAGCTGGTGGAAGTGGCTGGGGAGAAGACCGTCTGGGACTCCCTGATTGGGATGCTGCCCCCGCGACCCGGACCCAGATAAGCGGAAGAAGACGAGACGACGAGACGGTTAAGCCAGACATCATCATGCAGCGACCCAAGGAAATTCAGAAGCAAAGTAATTGGGATCTTTAAAGCCATTGTTTATGACGGGGATTCCAGTGAACCACAATGAGAACCTTTATCCACAAATGGTGAAAACATGGAACAGTCGAGAACCTTCCCAGCAGCCAGTCAGCTGACCAACATTACCCCAAGAGCTCGGTGACGACTCATCCACGAGGTCACAAAAGACCCCAGAACATCCTCCAAGGAACTACAGGCCTCAGTTAAAACTGCAGTCGGTAGTATTTTTTTAAGCATCAAAGTTTTATAAATGTTTCAGATGATAGTTCAGTTCTAAACTATGATCTATGGCTAGAGTTCCACAACATTTGTTCTTCTCCATTAGACCCTCCTTCCTCCCATATAGACCCCTATGAATTCACACTGACTGGTGGATTTTTTAAGACAACAGAATTTGAGTTTCCACATTGTTGGCTGTCAATCAACGTGCATACGCATCGCGCAAACCTGTAAGGGTGAGTCCACACACAGGACGCTCCGTGTCTTCCTGTTTACAGTCACCATACCGAAAAGGTGGCCGGTCATGGAAAAGTCTGAGCAAACCTCTGCTAAAAAGTTAGCCATCCCCCGGCTACCGAGGGCTACATCAACTTCAGAAAGAAAAACAAAAGTCCGGCAACTAAACTTGGCAACAAATGTGTGCGTGAAAGAATAATGGAGCTTCTGTCAAAGCGCTTTGGGTGTCTAGAAAGGCGCTATATAAATCCAATCCATTATTATTTTTATTAAATGCATTAGAGACCAGAGTGATGCACGAAGTGGGGTTAGAGGCAGCAGGAGGAGGGGGAAAGGATGTTTTGGGAGAAGCCGTGGTACATTGGATTTCTTAAAGCGGCTCTCTGGAGCATTTTTCTCTGTATCAAAGTTTTCTAAATGTTTTAAATGATATTTCAGGTCTAAACTATGATCTATGGGTTGAGTTCCACAACATCTGTCATTCTGATGAAGACCCTCCTTCCTCCTAGAGACCCCTTTCCATTATTTCTTGCCGCCGACATTTTTCAGCCAATGAAATTCAAATGTCTGCATTCTCTCAACATGCACGCGCATCGACCAAACCTGTACCAGTAGGGGGCGCTGTCGTACAGGACGCTCCGTGTGTTTCT
>SSNR01000048.1:226608-287985 GCA_006937965.1 Callopanchax toddi | reverse complement strand
CATTTCTACTAAAAGCCTACCCATTCTCCAGCTAAAGATGGATTTATTTTTATTTTTAAACCTTTCACCTCACAGAATGGCAAGGCTTGACAGGATTATGCGTTTATTTTGGTCAGAAAGTTCATCCAGGGCCGAGTCAAGTTCAGCTTCAGAGTCCAGCAGCAGCTCGGTGCTAACAGAGCTAATATCAGAAGCAGCAGGGACAGAGAGGGCTCATCAGACCCTCGTAGTGTTGTTGGAATAAGATTGTGAACTGTGAGTGATTAAACTCTACACATTGAGCTGTACAGTTCATGTCCGAAGGATATGCGCCGCGCGCACACGCAACCGGACGCGCGTGTCGAGATGTTTTGAGGAGGAGCCTTTGGACGCTAGATTCAAAAACTGCTCTCTTGATGAAATCCTCCGGAGTGCCGCTTTAAGTATACTGTACTACTTTACAGGAAGATTTAGAACCTATTCTCATTTGCAACAAGGACCTGGCCAAGAGCAGCAAGAGATATGTCAAACATGTTGCAACAAGAGGAAACGGCGTCCTCAGTGTGACTCCTTTAAAACCAGCATTAGAATTCTCAAAAACAATTAGAGGTTAAAGACTTTTACAGATGCATGCCAAAGGGAAAAAGTCCCTGAACTATACATAAAAGATGGCTTTGTTCTTCTTTGGCCACATGATTACACCATACATACACAATCACACACAACACTTACACATTCAGCTAAATTAGTAGGTAACTAGGCTGAGCTTTCAAGCTGAGTGAGGTGAACTCTGACATCTTCGCTCGTAGGCGTTAGTGGGTGCCAGAATTAGAAGTGACTAACATCTGTAAACGTCTGATCACTCCCACGTGCACTGTATTCTAACACAAATATCAGATTCATGAAATCTGCTGTTCCCCACCAGACTCAAACTACGTCCACTAGACTTGTGAACCAGTACTTTTAACTGACACCGGCCACTTTATTCAAAGTTAAAAGTCAAGAACAGTGTTTGAAGACTTTCTTGTTTTCAGCAGTCAGGTGAAAACAGCATGAGTGTGTTTGGATGTGTTATTTACATGATGAAAAGATTGTTCCAGAGTCCACTTTGTGTTTTCCCACGGAAATCCCCTTCCTTCCTTGTTTATATTTAAAGTCGTCAATGGATCATTGTCCTTGGATCCTCCAGTTATTTAGCAATTTGTAATCTGTAACCTGACCACTGAGTGTTTTACGCTTGTTTCCACATGGAAGAACGATTGAGTTTCATTCAGTAAAAGCCAAACAAATCAGCTCAAGGAAGAAGTCCTTTAAACTTCTTATCTCAAAGTGAAATCCCACCTTATTCGGGATCAAACTGTTTATTATAACAAAGCTTTGCGCGTTGTCATGATTTCTGTTCATGCGGTGAACTCCTCTGAGGACACCTTGATCAGAGACTCTGTGCTGCTGCCTTGTTCCTGCTGAGCCTCGTGAAAACTACACTCAATAGCTATTAAAGTCCTTGGATCATCTAAAAACAGAAAAGAGAAAAGCACAGGTTTATTTCTCACTCAGATCTGAGTCTCAGTCTCATGTTGAAGTCCTGAGAGCTTCCTGGTTACCTGTAGGGGTTCTGATTATAGGTGTTTTATTCCGTTGAGGTTCAGGCTGCTTTTCTGCCTTCTTTCTGTTCTGTTTTCTTTCTTCTTTCTGTTTCACAGCCATGATGATGATGATGATGGTGGTGGCGATAAAGAGCACCACCATAACTGAAATGATGACCTCATACAACACCATTGGCCCCAATGGATCTGCATGATCTGTTTAGAAGAAGAAAACTGATTTTACTTTCAATTTAAAAAAATCAAGAACACTTAAAGGACATATTGAATCCTTACCAGGTGCCTTTGTTTCAACAATCACCTTCTGACATTGAATGTCAGAGGATGCATTTCCTTTTGCCACAATCACCTGATTTGGATCAGGACACCTTTGGGAAGCATTAAAGAGGAAAAGGGAATCCCAGTTACTTTGAATGGTTTTTACTCAATCTACAGCCAACTGTGAGTCAGAGGTTTCTCTTACTTGGTGCTCCAGGGTTTACACTTTTCATGGCTCTTGTTGTTGAAGGTTCCATGTGGACAAAGTCTGCAGGAATCTATAAAACGAAAAACAAAACTTGCCTCTAAACTGACTTAGATCATTGCCAGTAAGGATGCCAAAACTCAAACTTACAGTTGTCAGTAGGTTCGTAGCCTTGGGCACATTTCTCCACGCAGAAGGAGCATTTCTCATCACCACACACGAGTCCGTCCTGACAGCCACACTGAGTGTCACTTTTGATGGTGCAGTCTTTCAAATGGACTTGAGCACCTAGAGAATAAAGGGGGAGGTAAGTTTAAACTATCAGCTACAAATAAAATGATCTTAAGTGATTTACAAAAGGACAGCTGGACTTCTCTTGTATTCTTTATATGCAAAAAAAGAAGAAGCCTTTTGGGTGATCGCTCCAGAAAGTCCAGTTGCCCTTTTTTTAAAAATAAAATCACTTAAGATGATCATGTCCTGGATGATTGAGACTCTACTTTTTTTTTTATAATAATAATAATAATACATTTTATTTGAAGCGCCTTTCAAACACCCAAGGACACTTTACAACAGGACAGATAAAATACAGCATTAAAAGACATAAGGAATATAGAATATAAATAAGTATTAAAAACATGATTATGATTATGTCCATAACATACCAACACACTGAGAACACCTGGAGCACCTGTAGTTTCTGGGATCCAGTGTAAACGTCCCAGGCTCACAGGGTCTGCATAGCTCTTTAGGACGTGGACCACACTGCTTGATCAGACGATTCCCTACGGAGACATCCCCACGTGGAGATCAGCTTATTTAAACACACTATTAAACCAGATTCATTCATCCAGACTTCTGAATGGATTCAGCTTTGTCGTGGGATTAGGTGAAAAACCACTGAAACTATTTTTGGTTGCATGCAGAGTAGACACCACAGACAGACACAGTGAATTCTGACATGTTTTTAACAGTTACTGTAACAGAGGTGTTTGGGAAGAAAAAACTTATTTTCTTTACAAATATTTTAAATATATATTTTTAATAGATATTTTTAAATAAAAGCACAGAATTGTTCTATTTTAAATAAATGTAAAGCTAGTTCAGATATGTCAGAGTACAACAGTTTAATAACATTTTAATACTTGATGACTCACCAGGATGACATTCATCACAGCAGACATCATGTCCGTTTTGTCTCCATGTTTTACAGCCTACTTCAGTCTGACCCAGACTGGACGTGCAGCCCTGTGTGAGCAGAGCAAGAGCCACCAGCCAGTAGATCACAACCATCCTGAGGTCTCAAACGTCGAAGGTGAAGGTCCAATCCAGGAATTAATTTAAAAAATAAAATAAAATCCCAGGTATCTTCTAACAAAGCTGCACTCCTTCTGCCACTGTGTTTGTATCTAAATCTACAGTTTGATTGTCATTATTTCCTCAGTGTTGCCTGAAGTTTAACAAAAGCTCCAGTAAAGTTCTGTTAGAAGTCTCTCAGTGCTCAAACACACTCATCTCTCAGCCACAGCCAGCTGTGTGTGTGTGGTTTAAATCTCTCTCTTTAGGGGTGTGTCTTCAGCAAACCAATGAGGCATCTAGTTAAAACCAAACACTCTGGGTGAAAAACAGAACATAATCCTTTAAAAACAAGTGCAGACGTGTCATTTATCATCTGATAAAGATGAAAGAAATGAATCTTCTTATCAAAGAATGATTATCAGATCAGTTTGTCACATTTCTTCTTTTTTATATCACTTCTAAACAAGGTGATTAGTTTTTTTTTTAGATGGCAGCTTCTGTTGCTTCAGACAGAAATTTAATTAACAAGTTTCCTCTGTTTATCTGGAGTTGATGCTATTGATGTTTCACAGCAAACGCTGTAGTCAGAAGTTTCAGGAATGTCATAAATCTGTCTGATGGAGCAGTTCTCCACCCTGGTAACCACACCAAGCTGTGTGTTGTTGTTTACCTGAAACCTCTCCATTATCTGTCACAGGTGTGTCGGACTCAGGAGGGATAATAACAGGTCACTTTTGTCCTGAGACACGGTTTAGTTTCAAAGTCATCATTTGTTCAAGCTTATAATGTTCTGCAGAGAAAAGGTTTGGACATAAATATATGAATACACTGTCTCAAACTGCTGCAAAGAATCAGCATTACTAACACAATAAATCATCTGAAATGTCAGCGTTAGAGGGTTTTAGGACATTATCTTTATTTGTGTTTAGGAATGCTCACTGGAAGGCTTATTGCTCTTTGACTTTACAGGGAAAGGAAAGTCAGATTTGTTTGGAGGAAAGTTTAGCTCTTCAGAAAGAACACCTAATAGTCCTGTTAGATTTTAGAGCTGATACCATGAGTCTTAATTGTGTTTAGGAGGTGTGGTGTGACTCAAAGGGGAGAGATGGGCAGCATGAGCCTGTTTCACTTGTTGGATTTCACTTGTTTGGAGTTGATTTTTAAACTTTTAAAAACATTTAAAAAAGAGTAAGAAAAAAGTTACAAGGTTTTATAAAAGGTTAAGAAAATAAAACTACTGCAAAAACAAAAAGTAAAACAACAGAACTCTTGAACTCAAAACTTTAAATTTCAAAGTATTTCTAAATATATAAACTTGATTTTTTTATCGTTTTCATTTGGAGATGCAGGTTTAGAAAACAACCCCCCCCCCCCCTCCCCCCCAGGGTGAATAATGTTCTAATTGTTGTGCTTCAGGTTATTGTTCCTTCAGTTTCCTCATAGTGAAACCCCTGCTGCATCCTGAAGATAACAAAACTGAAAATAAAAGCTCTAAATTATTTCAAACAAACAGCTGCTCATTATCTTCGACCTGTTAGTTAGTTGACCAACAAACTCCTGTTGTTTATTTCCTTTGAAAGGGGAACTGTTTCCTTACAGTAAGTGACTTTGGGAAATTTGTTGATCATAGGATGAAAGGTGACTTACTTACCAGGCAAAGAATGATAGAACTCATCATTCACACACTGTTAATCTGAAGTAAGAAGGCTGAAGGGTAAAACACATGCCTCGCTGCTGTTTGTCACATCATCACGGTGCTTCATGGTCACATGACCCCTCACTGACATTTAGCACAAGCTGCCTGACATTCTGAGCAACGTTTCGCCTCCTTTACGACGTAAGCATGTTACACTAAAGTCAGCGCCTCTGCACAGGCTCACTCTGCTAAGAAACACCTCCCACACTTACCCTTCAACCTCACCCCTTCACCCTCCCAAACCTGCAGCTATGGGGCAATGTAAACCCCCAGCAGCCCAATTACCATACTGACTCTGGGAAATGATCAGTAAGTATGCAGCAGCAGTGTTCAGTCTGCTGGTAAGTGACTGTGTGTGTATCTGCATGTAGGCTGACACGTAGGTTCAGCTGGAGTCAAACTGCTACTGATCTGACAGAAATAGATGATTTATTTTCATGTTTTAAAACATAAACTGGTTCATGTCCTGATCTGGAGCCGTCTGCTTTAAGAGGGTACTTTTAAGATTTGCATCTCGACGTCACTTCCTTCCTGATTGCTCCACTCATCTGTGGGAGTGTGACATCACATTCAGTCTGTCTGTGTGAGTGAGTGTGTGTGCGTGGTTGATGAGGTCAAGCAGACTAGGGGTCTATGCAGCTGTGCTGCATTTGTTGAGAAGCATTCTGAAAGTATCATCTGCCCACTTGGAAAGTACACACAGCAGAGCTGCTATCTGGAAGTTCCACACGGGTGGTAACTGTCAAGTAAATAAAATGTTGATGACACATCTCACTCTGCTGAGCAGATTACCTACACTTTATCTGAAATGATCCGAAGCCATCTAAACTCTCAGAGCATCCCTGGCTTCTTAAAATCAGCTGATCTGACAAAAAAAACAAACAATTTAATTTAATTTTACTCATATTGCTGCTGACTCAAACAGTCCAAAGAGCCAGTTATTGTCTGTTGTCGTTATATAATACACTTGAAGACGTAGTATTTAGGGTTATTAGAGCTGAATGTCTCCATCTAGTGGTGTTTCTACAAACACTAGATGCACAAAGTCACAGAAACTTGATTTTTATGGGGGATTTACCTTCTAATCTTGAGCAACATACATGTCACATGGATGTTACAAGACACTTGACCCATGATGAACCATGGTGACACAGGTGTCACCACCCATTTCAAGGTTCTGGGAATTTTCTCCTTCTGTTATTTATTCAAGTTTAACAACCCCAAGTCACATCTATTACATATCTATCATTCTTTTGATTTCTACTTTATTCCCCTAATTTAAAAAAATCATTTGTACAACTTGCTCTGTTTTCTAAGGGTTTGGGTTCTTATGGTTCTTATGGTATGGGTCTTATTTATGGGTTAAAATGATAAAATCTTTTAATTTGATTTTCTTTTCACAAATATTGCTAAATATAACCTAATCAGTGATAGGAATCATGGATTAAACTCCTCAAAAAGTTTAAGTTTCTGCTTTTTTATATGCTTTTAAAAAAAAAACATTTTTATGTTTTAAAATGTTTTAAATTAGTCGATTCCAGGTAAGTAGCCCTTTAATGTTCACAGATAAAAAATATATTGTTCTTCTTTTTGCATTTTTCATTCACTTGAAATGATGGGTTTTATTTGAATATATGATCATTTAATTTGAACTGAATTTTTTTAGTCAAATATCCCCATTTTTCAGTTAAAATTGTTTATTTTTTCTAGTTGAATTCAGTGCATGATGAAGGATGGGGACTAAATGAGCTCTAGTCTGCAGGTCAACAGGCTGAGGGGCAGCTGTGTCCGATGAGGTAGAGGGATTTGTGCTAGTCCATATGGAGTATCTGACATTTGTTCCCCAACTTTTCAGCTTTTGATTCAAGTAAAGGTTACAGGCAGTCATGACCCAGACTCTTGCTGGGTAAAGTATAAATCCTGCTCATAAGCCATTTAACAAATAAAGTTCTTTTGTTTTCTGTAGATCCTCCCAAGACCCCGCATGTTTCACGAGAACCAACGGTCTGTCACAGAAACATTTAGATCACATAACGATTAAAAAGCTGTATGGACGCATGTTTCAGGCTTTTTAAATGGACTAAAAACCACTACAGCAATTCAACGATAGCCAACAAAGATTTGAACATATATATTTTTTAATTCATATATATAATAAATTTCTATGTACAATTTATTCCTTTTTTGTTACGAAAAAAAATTAAAGAGAAAGCTTTGATTGCAAACAGTGTTTCATACTAAAAGGAGGGAGACACAGAAATGGAAAAGTGCTCATAAAACTAGTGTGTGTGTGTGTTATTTCCCTCTTGTGACTTTTGATTTTTAGGTAGATACCATTGTTTTGCAAGGAGATCGTGTTTTATTTGGCCAGGATTCCCCTTGAGGTCAGTTTAAACTAATGTGAAATGAGAAGTAAGTAATGATAATCATAAAACAAAAAAAGATTGGCATGAGAGACAGCTCAGGCATTAAGAGGAAATACCCACCACACCATGTGAGCCTTTGGCTTTTCTCTCACCGACACTCACTACAACAAACAGCTACTTGTTGTTTACTGTTCGGCGCTTTTAAAGGCTGTGCTGAGCATCGACTTGCTGACATAAAAGTGTTGTAAATGTCAGGAGTAATGGTACATTCATCAAAGCACGGCTAGGTCAGTGGAAACTGGCCTCTGACTCACAGAGGTGATGTCTGATTGTCAGTGAGCTGCGGTGGACAAACCAAAACAACGCAACATGACCACATAAATAACATCACAAATCATCCAGTGTACGGATTCATCCGCCTCCTCCCCCCACTAATACTTTTAAACAAAATGAATTCATTACATTTATTTAAAGCAGTTAAGACAGTCATGCACTATGCAGCTGTTTTTTAACAGCTGGGTCAAGTCCTTCTCATGAAGCTGAAGGGATCAGGGTTAGAGTTGGCAAGTGGGAGCTCAAACGAGCTGCTGGCAACAGAAACAGAGTTTTATGAGTTTGCACAGACGGGTGATCTGTCGGTCCGGGTCTGGGGGATTGAGATCCAGTCCCAGCCACGTTAAAGGTCTCGCAGAACAGAAAATATCCCAGGTAGAGGAAACGCTCCCCAGAATGTCTGCATGGCAGCTTTAAAGACGTCACCACACTGAATACCACTCACGTTTTACAAACTGTACAGTCAATAGAAAAGAGTTGTTTTTGTTTCAGCGGAGCACCTGTGCTTTGTGAGTGAGGACGCCGTTCTTTGTGCTAACGCAGCCTGTACCCCATTCTGTGGACATCAGATAGCAGGGAGCTAAGAGGAGGACCAGGTAACATTCTGAGACGGTGAAACGACGGACAAGAAAAAAGGAGGAGGGTGTTTTGTGCTCGCTGTGTTTTAAAGGCACTGTCCTGTCACATGATGTCCACAAAGAACTCACAGGGATTACCCATAGCGTGCTGGAACGACTGGCGGCTGGCGGTGAGCTCAGGAGGTACGGCTGCTAACTCTCTCCCTGGGGGGGCTCCGGGGGGGGTGCTACTGCTGATGGAGGTTTTGGGAGCCAGACGAGCCAGACAGTAAGGGGGAGGCAGGCCTGGGGGGCCGTAGGAGGAGGCATGGCTCCGCTCGCTCTGTGCACAGGAGCCTGGGCCCAGCTGGATAAAGGGGGCGTGGCTGTAGGTGAAGGAGGGGTGGGTGTTCTGAGAGAAAGAGTGGCTCCTGTGACTGAGACTCGACCTGGCGTGGCTGTGGCTGGAGACGGCGTGGCTGTGGTGGCTCATCTGGCTGGCTGACCGGTCGCTGCGCCTTCCTCCGCGGATGCCTGGCTCGGATTCGTTGCGCACAGTCCTCTGACACTTCTCCTGTGGGGAGCATCTGTCTTTGCCTGCACTGGGGTTGGATCCACTGCTTCGGCTTCCTGATGAAAATGACAAAAAAAAGGAACATTTTAGGAAAGTCTTTTATGGTAATTGTACAAATCCCCAGAAAACACCAAGAGAGCAACTGCAACTCATCAGATACAGCTGACTCGGGACCAGCTACAGCAACTGATTGTTGAAGAGAAACAACAAGGTCACACGTTAAACAACGGCTTTATGAACTTCAACAGACACTAAACGCCACATGTAAAGATCTTAATGTAAATTCTCTGTATTATACCATTTAATGCACTTTGTTTAAGATGTGACCAAATATTTTCTTAAGCAATCTAGCAAGAGTCAAGGACAAACATGATTATCTCTGATGTTTTCCCCACTGCAACAACTGAAACCATGAGCTTTATCTGATGTTTCTACAAACACTACAACATCCACAGATAATAGAGATAAAATGATACACCAGCATCAGTAAAATGTTACTTTTCAGAACGATGTAGCTTCAACATCATGTCTCACATCGTCAATTTTGATTTGACAGCTGATAATTCACACACTGATGGAGGTGTACCAGAATAAATCAAATACTCCACTCCTCCACTTCTGCAATGAGCCCAGCAGTACTGGGTCAAGTGGTGCATGACCATCCCCTCTCAGCCTCAGACTGATCATCCTGCCTCATGCACCTCCCAGCACAGTACAAACGCATGCCCAGAGGGGCAGAGAGGAAGAATCAACTGTCAGGAGAGTCACACACACAGGATACACATGGACGAAAAAATCATGAGGCTGGCAGAGGGGGAAATAAAACAACAACAACCTTAAAGCTGCTGTATGATAGGTGGAGAATGCTGAGCACAGGAGAAACAGAGGAGGGACAGAATGGAAACAGAGAGCAGCAGAGGAGGAGGAGGAGGAGGAGGAGGAGAGGGGGGTTAGCAGGCTTACCGGTTCCCCCAGAGTCCTGGGACTACCTCCTCCTTCAGTCTACCGTTGCCCAGCAGAAACAGAGGGAACAACAGGATTACACACACCTCCCAGCCCACACTAACTAACACACTGCACTATACCTGCTCTGTTACCATCAAACCAATAACCTCTTTTTTTTCACCCAACTAAAAATTTGAATGCACACATGCACACAGTGAAACAAGCAGGAGCTTAAAGGGACGTTTTGTTGCCATGTTGAAGCGCGTTTCTGTGAAACAGTTTTAAATAATCATATTAGTTATAGGGAGCTTCCTGAATGACCTCAGTTCAGAGAAATAAGAGTTTATATTTAATGATTTGATGGCTCGTTGAAACACACCCAAGACCAAAATCTACTGCTGTCATCTTAAAACAGCTTCAGTGTCCTAAATATCACAGGAGCTCACGCAAACATCATTTTACCATATGACACTTTAATAAGACAAAAACATCATATTCCATTAGTGCTTGTTTGTGGAAGAGTTAGCTAAAGTAACGGTAACATTAGCTAACTTCCTCTCTGTGTTCAGACCATCACACAATCTTTTGCAGATCTGGTCAAAACAGAGTTCTTGGCTCAGTCTGCAGGTTAACTTGTGGTTTCTAGAGTTTCTAACAGTAGAATGGGAGGCAGAGCTTTCAGTTCTCAGGCTCCTCTCTGGTGGAAAAAGCTTCTAGTTTCCATCCACGAGGCAGAAACTCTGTCTACTTTTATCTTGTGTTGTCCTGACTCATCCCTTTAGTTCTGCTGCTGTAGACTCAGACTGCTGGAGGACAAACTGACCATCTCTCTCTACTCTCCATGTTTGAAGATCCTGTTCTTGCTGCCACTAATCTAGTTGTCTCTGTTTTAGAATGATGGACCCAGTCCTTTTTCCTGCCCTCTCAGATCACAGTCCAGCCTGGTTCTGCTGGAGGTTTCTTCCTGTTCAAAGAGAGTTTTTCTTCCCACTGTCGCCCTCATACTGAGCTGCACAGGATGAGGGATTGTATTGAAGTAATGCTTCAATCCAATCAGCTGGTTCCTTTATAACAGGACAATCTGGCTAATTGTCACTGTATATAATGAATTAAATTTTATTACAACTAAATTACATTTACATCAATCAGTTGGCCTAAATTAGCTGGAATAATCTTTGTTTGTTCACTGAATTTAATTGAATTGGACAAAAGTTCCTCTTCAAAGTCACAGATGTTTTTGCATATTGTTTTTCTATATATTTTGTGCTTAGTGCTAAACGCTTCTTCTCCTCCTCTCACCATAACGTGTCTCACACAGAGGTAGCAGGAGGCTCCTGGAGCTCTGCAGCTAAAACACAACCTCTCCTTCACTGTGCTCATCGTCGCAAAGTGTGCAAAACGCATTGATTGTTACCAAAAGAAAAACAAATTTGTTAGATTACATCTGCATATGAATAAATTCTGCAACGTTTAGGAACAAACTCCTTGGTTTGTTGCTCTTTTGTTGATATACCTGACTTGAACATGTGCTGAGGGACGCTGTGTTTCAGAAAAGAATGGTGATAATGGCCAACAGCACTGGAGCTGTTTTAGGATGACAACAGTATATGTTGGCCTTGTCCGTCTCATTATATTAGTCCTCCAAAATATGGCTGTTCAGTAAGCTGTCTACAATGGGTAAGACTGTTATTATTTATAACTTTTACACAGAAACACATTGCAAAATGACTGAAATATCCCTTTAACTCAAAGTTTAAAAGCACCAAAACAAACTAAACCTCTGCAGATTTTTTCACCATCGGCTGTTTTAAAAGTTGCAGAAAATCAACAAACGAATGTCTGAAGGCAAAACATGACCATGTCTGGATGAATTACTCAGTGATGATTAATGTGATAGTTCTGTATTGTTTTCCTGAGGTTTAAAAAATAATAATACAATGGCAAAACCAAGGCCACCTACTTGTGTGAACCCTCCCCCTCCCTGGTTCTCCACTTCTCCTTCATTGCAGAAATTAAAAGTCATGCAGCACCATCACATTTTGATTCAAATGGAAACAGATCATTAATGGACTGATAGAGAGGGATGGAATCACTGATGATTTGGAATCACATGGTTGATCAGGTTTATTTTTGTGTGTGTGTGTACACACCCAGTACTGCAGAGCTGTCCGCTGCGTGACTCAAGATGCTCATGATTGACCTTGACAACACAGGACGCGGTTTAGAAATACACAAACGTCTACGGAGAAGGCAACTGCTCAGAGAGCAGGAGGAGCTAACATTAGTCAGACAGCTGTTAATACTGACGTCACAGATAGCTTAATGGCATCTTGCATGTTTGAGTCGGATTACTTTTATTAATGACGGGTTGATGGGAAACTCTTGAGGCTCGTCTTAGTGCTCACCCTCACTGTGCTGGCTGCCTGCGCTCCCGCTGTGGAAACTGTGACACGGGTCTGAGTATCCTGGCGGGAAGCTCGGTGGTGCAGAAGGAAAAGGAGGGTAGGGAAACGGCTGGCCCCCCAGAGGCCAGGGGTTGGTGGTGGGAGGTAGAGGTGCCAAAGTGTCCTGCTCGGATCCTCCACCACTGGATCCCTCATTTAAATTGAGTGAGGCCATGTCTTGACAAGAGAGAAAAGTAAAGTTTTAGCACAATTGTTCTTTAAACAAAACACTGATTCAGTGGTTGGAGTCAGTTTCTCACTGGGTGTGACTGTTGGTGACTAGTTGAAAACTGAAAATTGTTTTTTTTTTAAATGCCAATTTTTTTTATAGTAACCATACTGAATTGGTACGTTCAACACTTCAGTTTTTTTGCAGGGTTTTTAGACCTTTACCAAAATTAAATTCACTCACTTTTTAAGTACTTGTAAAATGAGTTTTCACCTTATATTTGTGATTTATACATACATATAACCCTCAGAACAACTTTCACTTCCATGTCTCATAATGTTTTTAACCAATTTCATTTACAGTTTGAAGCACATTATTAAAAATGTGAAACCTTTTCAAAACCTTCAAAATACCATGTTAAAACTTCAACATTTTCAAGGACCACATGGGGCATAAAACATAATTGCGAACAAATTGCAACAGTAGTACATGTTTTCTTGTTCCAATTTAGCCTCAAAGCATCCCAGTTATGTCTCATTTTGTTCAGAGTTCACACTCATTTTACTTGCAGTTTGGTTGCCAACCCCTCCCAAAGTCGTCTCACAATTCTTTCACTTATTGGCTCAGAACTTAAATTAAGGAGGTCTGAGACAGGCTTCAGAACCCTGCAACAACTCTACAACTATTTTGGGAGAAGATTTGTTGTGCTTATCTTATGAAAACTCCAGCAACACAAGGAAAGTGAGAACCTCTGTGGACATTTCTAGACATTTGTGAATCGTAATTTATTTCCACCTGTCACAGCTCTGTGAGATCCTGGTTTAAATGAATGAGATGAAAATAAAAAAGTGTCCATACTTTGGCAGAGGTCCCCAAACGTGTAGTAGCACTGTTCAGAGAAGGTGATTTTGTTGACAGTGTGCCTCAGGTAGCCATGTTTCAGCAAACTGCTTGCATACTTTCTTGCATCTCGTCGATCTTTGAACCCCTCTACTCTGGAGTAAAGCCAATCGACAACATCAGCACCTGACAAACACACACACACGTACAGTGATGTTAAATACACTGTTGATGCTTAACAAACACACAGTGACCACAGTAGATACAGCTATGTAAGAATAAAAGGCACGAACAGAAGTGGGTTTGTTTTAAAGAACTACAATAAAATCATCACGGCTCACAAACCACATCAAGAACAAGCTGAGAACGTCTCCAACCTCAGGCTGTGTGACTTACAGTAAAGTGCCTTTAAAACCTCAAACGAGTGTCTATAAAAAGTTTAGCTTTACTCAGTTTTTCTCACCTATGACTGCATTGGCGATGGTGATCTTCAACCACATCCTGTCCCGTATCTCGAGACCTGAGTCAGGCAGCTGCATCACCTTGACGATGGTTGCCATGTCTGTTTTACTCGCTGACAGAGGCAAGTCATCAAACTCTGTGGTAGAGAACGGAAAAAAAAAGTGGCGTGTCATGATGAGAATGGCTATTTAAAATAAATGTTTCAAACATAAAGGATGGGTGTCTTTACCATAGTGTGGGTAGGGTCCAGTCAGAGCTGTGGTGTGGGAAATCCACGCTGCAGGGTCAATGGGTCTCACTGGTTCAGCTACACAAATGAAACAAACAGCATTACAGATTACACAAATTAAACACTGTTCTGTTCAAATGTAATCAGAGATGTAGCATTACTACTGCACTCTACTCTACCTCGAGGGATGGTGAAGTAGCTCCGTGGTGACGGATCCCAACATTTGGCAACAGTAAGACTGATTGGACTGAAGAACACAGAAAAAAGTGTAAATAATCACGTGCTGGGTAGCTCCCATATTCTAGCTGTCATATCGTCACCAACTCTAATCTCCAAAATGTCAATGTGGTTCAAGCAAACATTATTATTTAACCCTTTACATCTCTGTCAAGTTTGCATGATAGTTTTGGTATAATTCTTATGATTTTGCTGCTGAAAGTACTAAGGCTGCACTGGAGGAGCTACAGTAGCTGCTGCTGGTGGCATCTGAGCTACAAATAACCAAAAGATTCTATCAAAATAATCATGTAATGCAAAACTGATAGAAGTAAAAGTTTATCAAACAACATGTGCTTCTGCATTTTTTAAAATTAGATATGTTTTAAGACGGCAGCAACCCACTTTGGTCTTTGATGCATTAGCATTAGCGTGTAAGTCCTGCCAGTCTTAAAGTGATAATATGCAGTTTTGCTTGTTTTGGGCTCCCTCTGGTGTCCGTTTTAAATCACTGCATTAAACAAGTTACCAGATCGTTTCAGCTTCTAAACGCCAATATCTACCTGTTGAAATGTCTCCTCAGCCTTCATAGCTTTCTACAGGAGCGGTTATTTACTCTTTCAAAGAAATCAGCTGTGTTCAAGCAGGGAGAGATTGAAAAAAAGCAGGAATCATGAGATAAAAACACTCCAGCGCTAGCATAACAGCTAGCCACTTTGGGTTAGCCTAGCCCTCGTGAGACACGTGACTTCCTGGGTACCGTGACGGCGACGGAGATCTTGTAATCGTGGTTTTCCGGCTGTAATCACCAGATGGGGCTAAGTGACTTTTCATTAACTTTGTAAAGGGTCATATTAGCACATACTGGCTCAAGGAAAAGATTTAAAAATATGAAAAAGTTGCATATTATCACTTTAAACTCTGTTTCTTCAAACTGAGGTTGTTCAAAAAGCTAGCTACAACCAGTAAGAGATTTATTGTTTCTCATCTATCTGTAGAATCCCATTTTAAAATGTTCAAACTATCCCTTTAAATGTGTAAAATAATTTTCAGTGTCACAGTTTAATCAACAGAAGCAGAAAAACAATCACAGACATTAATAATATCATGTCATTTTACTGCAAACTTTCATGACTAATTAACTTAAATCATCAAAATCTGACAGGAAAGTCTGAGAACTTAGCTCACAGAGTCACCTGGCACCTTTTATAAAAACTATCAAACAATATTCAACTGATGATCTCATCAAATCAAACTCAGTTTTTCTCAATTTATTCCTTAAATGCCCTGAAAACACCCAGAGCAGCATGTGGGATGAACAACACTTTAGTTTAAAGTGTCACACTGACTACACCACACACACACACACACAGCAGGTTACACACACAGAGTAATAATCTTCCACAGTAGGAAGTGAAACGATGAGTAACTGCTCTGAGTGAGTTTGATGTTTTTTACCCAGGTTTGGAGACAATCTCTCTCAGGATCCTCACAGCGTCGTCGTTACTCATGTTCTCAAAGTTTACGTCATTCACCTGGTTGACAGACAAAAAATACACAAATACATCAATTTAGATGACTTAGCACACACTGCTGGGAGTAAAATATCACCATGGAGCTCTTACTAAGACTCTAAAGGTCTTATGTGTTTTGATCATACACACTTTCATCACTACAGAACTTTTAAGGTGATGAAATTCGAGCTAACCCTGAGCTGTTTGTCATTATATGTTTCATAGTAAAGCATGTGTAAAAACTCTGCAGAGTGCAAAACTCTAAGATCAAAAGAAGTCAGAAACAGAAAGGAAACCCTCTACGTTAATGGTTTAGTAAAGGAAGTGATTCTGATGTGGTTTTTGATAAGCCTGTCATCTGTCACACTGTAAAACAGTGACAGCAGAGGTGTTGTCACTCCATCGGTGATCAGTACAATTTTGCTGAACTTTGTGGTAATCTGTTAAGGAGCTGCACCTGCAGAAGCATGTCTCCAGGTTCTATCCTTCCATCAGCAGCTACGGCGCCTCCCTTCATGATGGAGCCGATGTAAATACCTCCGTCTCCTCGGTCGTTACTCTGACCTACAATACTGATACCCAGGAAGTTGTATTTCTCTGTCAAAAATAAAAGAAATAATAATGAGCGTGAGAGAGAAAACAACACAGACTAAATTCCTCCGAAGTGTGTAAGACATACCCATGTTGAGTGTGACAGTGATGATGTTGAGGCTCATGGTAGAGTCTGTAATACTGCTGAAAGATGAAGACTGGAAAAACAAGGAGAAGTTTGCAATGAGCACATTGTATAAAAAAAGTTGCATCAAGTCTGCATCAATCAGCTCTCTCATTTGTTTCCAGCTCTCTTAGCAGAAGCTGTGACGTGACGTAGAAGAACGTACCCGGTCTATTTTGGCCACTTTATGCCTCCGTCGGCGCCGCTTGTGTCTACGCATCAGCTGTGAAGAAGAACTCTGTTCTGTGGAACTACTGAGCCTGAAATGCAAGAAAAAACAGTTTTACCTCTTGAAGGAAAACAGGGAGACTTCTTTTAACAAGTCACATCAGTCCAGTTTTAGCAGATCACACTGGGTGCCTGTCTGATTTTGTAAGATTCTTGTGATACTTTTGAACTTTTAAACTAAGCTGCTCCACTTATATGACCCCGAAAGAGAGATCAGCCAGCCAGATGCTCTGAGTTCAGCCAAGGTCTAAATTAGGTCAGAGAGGGGAGCAGGCCTTTGCAGTGGCAGTTCCTAGACTTTGGAACAACTTGATATTCACACTGCAGAGTCTGTACAGCCCTTTAAATCCACTGAAGTCTCACTTCTTCACATTGGCTTTTAATTCAAGTCCAGCTTCCCTCTGATCAAGGGTTTTTGGTTCTGTGTTACCTTGTCTTAGTCTAATTTATAGTATTTGTTTGCTTTTAAGTTAAAATTTATTTTAACCAAATTTCATTGTACCAGGATGCTGGTTCAATGACAAATAAAAGCATTCCGATTCTGATGTTTTTAATGTATCTTGTACATCAATTTGGTGCTACAAGAATAGGTTTGACCTTTGAGACAGAAATGGGATATAAACCTTAAAAAGAGGCCAGATTTGGTTAAACATTTTATGTATTTCTATTAAATAAATATGAGTAAAGTATATAATAATCTACCCGACTGAGAATATTAATATAATGGACTTAAAACTGTGAGAAAGGTGTGTGTGTGCTACTCTTTTTTTGCTGAGATTAATGGAACTGAAGAAAAACGGCATTCAGTATTTATTTAAAAGTAGATAGAAAATAGTCAAATCCAGTGAAGATGAAGAAACAGGATGGAGAAAAGGACAAAGACATAAGGAGGTGATGAACTGTCCTGCTGAGTGTAAAATCTGTTAATTAACAAGCTAAATTTTTTGGTCCAAGGTCTAAAGTTTACAAAATATAATACTTCAGATTAAATTCAGCTGCACTTTTGCTACATGCAGTAGGTCTTATGGGCAGTATTTCCATAATATTTAGACTATGCAAAGTTTTTACCTTGCAGAGGAAAATACATTTATACTTTTCTTGTGAGGAATGAAATTCAGATGCCAATTATGCAAAGAGTTTGGTTCTTATTGGTCATTTTACGTATATTTTACGTACTGTACCTGTTCATCACTCTGGGTGTGTAAAGTGCTCTATAAATATGGGATTGATTGAAAAAAGGTTTTTAATAAAAACAGCTTTGGGGGAAGAGTGAAAACCAAATATTGTCTAAACAAATTGCTGTGATGTCAGCTCTACATTCAGTATGGTATATAGTTTAATAGTACTTCAATTAATCTTTCATTTAAATTCAAGTAACTAAAAATAAAAACGGTTTAGATTGTTGGTTTAGACTCTGAAAGTGGGGAAAAAAATTAAAAGTGTAAACAAAGATTTTTAAAGAGACGTTTGTTTATAGAAACTCATGTAAAATTTATGATTGAAAAAAGTGTTTGGACCGCTCAGAAGGACATTCCTGACGTGAGGTTACACGCTACCTGCTAGCATCCTCGTCTTCCTCGCTGTCAACAAATGAGCTGGACTCCAGCTCGCTGCTCATTACCGAGGCGCTGTCGTAACCCATGGCCGAGTCCCTCGCAGTGCGCTCTGATTTGGAGTGACCGTTGATGCGAGGGACTGTAGAGAGAAAGAGCAGAGGAGCAGTGAGTCAGACGGGAGGTTGCGTCGCTCATTGAAGGGTAGGATCAAAACGAGAAGAAAACCCAGGAAAGGAGGGGGGAGGGCAGTTGGAGTAAGTAAGAAGAGCAGAAATGTGTTTGGAGCAACAGTGGCTTGATAACAGCAGGATCTGACACCTTGTACTTCAACTGAATGATGTGGTTCAATCAAAGCAGATCAAAAAAGTAGAAACAACTGTGCAAACATCAACAGTTCTGTAATGTGAACAGATTTCAACAGCCTGACATTGAGAAATGAGATGGTAATTCCTCATCCATCAACTATCCAGACAGAGCACAACGACCCTGCACGTCTCCATACGTACACTCCCGTTGAGGAGGCGCTGTCTCTGGGTAGCAGCGGATTTGTTGGAAAGGTCTCATGAAGCGAAAAGGGCGTGGCCGCCAACGTATTCGCCTTGAGCAAGCAAAACATTCCAGCAACGCAGGGGATTCCATCGCTAGCTCCACCCAGACGGCGCTCTTATGAAAGCTGAGCCACTGTGGATAAACACTCAATCAGCAGAGGGGCTTGACATCCACGGACAGGACTCACACAGACATATTTTCTCCCACACTGATGAGTCCCACCAGGGAAAACAAAAACAAAAAGAGCAAGTGTGCAGGTTCACAAAGCCAGACTGAAAATCTGTGTCTTTGTACTCTGCTCCGTCTGTGCCAGCCGCTCTTTAAAAGCCAGTCTGAGCTTCAGACAGCCTCAGCCCACCAGCTGGCTGCTCACAGCCTGCACAGCTTATCTATAATAAAAACAATAACACAGAATGAGAATAAAGTACTCACGAGTGGTAAGTACTAAAGCAAGTGCGATAACACTTTATGACTAAACTCTGAATCACGATCTTTAACATTACAAATCTAAATCAGTCAATAATGGAAGAATTAATGGAAAAACACTTTAAAAAACAAGTTCTATTTAAAAAGTGTCTTTACTCTCTGTACTAATACAGGAATGACAGTAAAACAGTAAATTAATCACCAGTATTATATTTACATGTTTAAAGTCAAAGATCATCTATAAACTAAAAACTTCTCACCACAGTCGACAGTTTGCCTCCATCCCAAAGTGACAAAGAGAGCTAAGAGTGAGGAGAAAGTATCACCTCCTCCCTCCCTCCCTCCGTCCCTCCTTCCCCCCTTCCATGGCACGCAACTATACAGTAGAATGACATGCTAATCTGCCTCTGACCAATCAGAAGATGGGATTCTAAACAGAGAGATGATATAGGATTTAAAATGATCTGCTGCCCTCTCCCCCTTCTTCCTCAGGTGAACACAATACCAGGTTAAAACATTCTCGATGACTTATTTTGTTAAAAAAAAAAGATTTAAAGATTGCTGTGATATCAGTGATGGCTGAAGTTCAGCTGTTTTTCTGCTTTCTGTTAATACTTTAATACAAGCATAAGTGCTTTGGCTTAGCTGTGTCTTCTTTGACCTAAATCCTGCAGCACTGAACAAAATTACATGTCATGTAACAGTGAGGCTTTTCTACTACATGGGATCTGTGTGCAGAAGTAACGGTGGTTTTGAAACATCTCTTTGTTATAACTCCATGCTGCCTTCTGGGTCAGACACCTGTTCACTGTCCTGAAATGTTTCGACTGCAGCATTATTCATCTTTAAATGTGACAGTACACACAGAGAAAGGAGGGATATGTTTACCAGAGGAATACACTTCAAGTCATCGCTGTTTTCACACAGAGGAGGAATCACCTGCAGCATGTGTATAAGGTGTCAGGGAAATTCCTGCTGCTGCTGATGCTGCAGGCAGACAGAGAGGGGGCGGGGCTTCAGACCTAGTCACATCCAGGCCTTCAAACTATTGAGCCAAATTGAATTACATTTCACCAGGCCTTGCTCTGCAGATTTATTAGCCAAAAAGCTGCTGGCGGGTCTTAGGGGGGCTATCCTAGTTCCCCTGGTGGTTTCACTTAATTAGCTCTAACAAACCAGCAGGCGATGGGATGTGAGGCAGGGAGGAAGAAATAGAGATTGGGTTTCATGAAAGAAGGGTTTATGTTGGATCCTCGTTTAGTTTCTGATGAAGTCAGGAACCATCAAGTAGAGGATGGTTGGTTAGGTTTGTGGTACCACACATGAAAAAAAACAACAGCTGCTCAATTTGCTGTTAGTAACAGAAACAATATATCACTCCCTAAGTGGACATCACCATTATAAGACACAGCAGAGACTATTACAGTTTAAACCACTGGATATGGAGTTAGAGACCCTTCCTACAACCTGATGTAAGCTCTGTTTCACTAATTGCTCCACATAAATTAATTAGTATTTGGTTAATGAGCCTCCTGGAGTGCAGGAAACAAAGAGACGAGCAGAGGACAGGAGGGGCAGGCACAGAGGGAGAGAGATAACCAGTTTAAACAACAGAATCTGTATATTTAACCCTTTAAAGCCTGACACACGAAATAATGATCAGAAAGCTCTGACTTTTACAATTTGTAACATTTGTTGAATAATGACAATCGTTTCCTTTTATAGTACATGTATTGTGCAAATATATAATAAGTCAACAGAAATAAAACTAAATAAAATTTGCAAACTTTAGAATTTACAGCAGCTTTTTGAGGAAGATACAACATTTGTTAAAAACATAGAGCTGCCAGAAACTTAAAAATACGTGTATCAGATATGATACAATTAGTGTTCAAGGGTTAAGAAGCTTCCTGAAACAAAGAAGTCATATTTTGTCTAAATTGTATTTAAAGTCGATGTGTTTTAGTGCCTTTTAATGGAAGCTTGTATTGTTCAAACTTGAATACCAGCTGACTTCCTCTGACATTTTATCAGAGTCCTCTGACAGGATGTAATCATCCTTAAAGACTGGAGAAAGAAAGCACCCTCCATCCATAAACCTGAGACACACACACACACACACACACACACACACACACACACACACACACACACACACACACACACACACACACACACACACACACACACACACACACACACACACTCGGGCAGGAAAGTAAATTCCAGAAACGTATTCACCTCTGAGAATCTGGATGTGTTATTTGGTTGAGGTAAAGTTCAACATGAACCACTCGATTCTGATGGGGCTTCTTTAACAGACATGTCTGTTTATTTTATTTAATAGATGAGTCTGAGTTAAATGAAGAAGTATTGAGTTGTAATAGCATCCAAATGACAAGATAATTGGATATTTTTCTGTTTTTTTTTGACTCCATCTGCTCCTGGCTGATAATACTCACGCTCAGTTTCTCGAGCTCTCCTGCGCGCTCGCTCTCTTTCTCGTTCTCTGCGGTGGCTCAGGAGGGACTCTGTCCCCGTCTCTGTGTCCAGACCGTCACGGCTGCTCACTGCATTGGCACTGCAACAAACACACACACACACAGTGGGAAAACTTCAGTCAGATTTTTAACGCTGCACCCAACACACTCTCAAGTGTTATGGATTAATTCTGCAGCCAGCCGACTCCCCTGAACAGATTCCAGCTACAGTATCTCTCTGTCTGTTACAATATCTGTTCGCCTGTCATTCAGCCTTGGGGAAATATGCAGCTCATATCATGACTCTGTTTCAAATTCAGTCCCTCTGGCCAAAATAGCAGTTACATTGTTCTGTGGTATGTGATGTGTTTTCCACTAAGTGTCATTAACGACCAGATACCCTGAGAGGGAGTCGTTCTGGACAATGCTGGCATTAATGAGACCTATTGAAAGCCCAGATGGTGCCTGAAGCGTGATTGGAGGAGAGAGACGGAGAGGGGAGAGTGACAGATCGCATAAAAAGTGAGAAGTGGTAGATCAGGTGTGGGCTAAGCAGTAAGCCGGTCTGTGAACTTGAGGTCGTCTGGGGGCTGTGGAGGGGGGCTGGCAGCCTGCAGATTGTTATTCTGTCAGAAGGCTGGAAATGCGCTGGCCTCAGGCACCAGGGTTAAGGGACTTACACTGCCACCGGGCTCGTAGGGAAACCTGAAGCTGGTGAGAAATCTATTCAACCTTGTCAGTCCGTCACACACGCTTAGGCAAGAGAGCAACACGCATCTTACACCTGCATGAACAATTACAGGAGAATTCACGCATCTACATTGAAATTCTGGCAACAAACAGGTTCATGTTCACGAACCTGTGGACCGACATCACCCGGTCTTGTTTAAAAACAATGCTCCCTCCTACCTGAGTGGCTCTGTGTAATCTCTCCATGCAAATTAAATATTACAGAGCAGACAGGATGCTGTGTTGGCTCTGTTCGCTCAGCAGGAGAAAATGCTCAATGGGGCATGTTTACACGCTTCTGCTACACAGGACTAATGGATGCACCTGGACTATCCCAGCACAGGTCAGTGCATGCATGCAAATATTACAGGAGATGTGATGTTTGGACGTGTTTCTGTTAGACGGTGAAAAGCAGTGGTGACCGTAAGGCTGTCAGTGGAGATTATCTAAGAGCCAACGCTGCAGCTGTGAACCCCCTTCCTCCTTTCAAACCCACCCACTCCCCCTCTCTCCCAACTGCTGCCAATCGTTGCCCCCTCCCTCCTGGGAAATAGAGATGCGTGCTTTAATCCGGATTACCAGGCGGAGGCACATCAGTTGTGTCCATTCTCAGCCCACAACACCTATTCTTCAAATACACCTATTCATGCGGACAAACACATGAAATGCATGAATAAAGCACAAAGAGAAAATGAAGTGTTAATAATATTCCAGCGACTTTCAGAGAGAGGTACAAGGTGGAAGGCTGGATTCGTTTCAGTGAGAGGGGAGGGTCGCGACAGGGAATACAAACAGAAAGTCCCGACGGTCTGACTCAAAAGACAGAAAGAGAAAGGAGAGTATAGAAGGGGGTGGAGTGAAACGAGGCATTTGGAAAAGAAGTATCAGGCTGCCGTTTGCTCCACAAGGTGGCGGTAGTGAAAGCTGGCTGGGAACAATAAAATCATCAGGAAGGCTGACAGCCAAACAGCAGGGAGCAGTCCATAGAGGGCAAATGAGAGCCGACATGTCAAACCCTGGATAAAGAGATACACTCAGACATGACAGATTGCATGTTCTCAATATAGAGCCTCAGTCATATTGCTCTCACGCTGCAATGGCAACAGCCTCGAATGCCCTTCCTGCTATATTTAGCTAGGGACTTCTCCATGGCAAGTGCAGTGATATTTCATAATCAGCCTGTTTTAAATCTGAACTGAGCGAACCGAAGTGAAGCTGTGAAGAAAGTCTCAGTTTCTGACCTTTGAAGCCCCAGTGTGTTTTTTGGGTCCTGTGTGCCTTTAGTATGGATGAATGCTCTGAGTGACTGAACACAATGGGCCTCACTGAGTGGAAGTATTTGCCTGAAGATGTTTATGCTGCAGAGGCTATTTCAAGAATCAGCAGCACTGACGGCATCATGTTTACATAGATGGGCGGACTAACGCCTCACTTCATGGGTGTGTGGGTGGGAGGGAACACACAAACAAGAGGGAGAAATTCTCACACTCATTACAGGCTTCAGCACACACCTCATGATATATGTTCACACCTTTCACACCTACACTTCCTATATGAGCCAGTGAAATTGATGCTCCTTGTTAGACTAAACAGATTTTAATTGGCACAGATAAAGATTACAAAAATCAACAAGCCTACAGGACCATGAGCTTGAAAACATCTACCAACATGCCTGCATGTTATCATGCATAAATGACAAGGAGCAAACAGCCTACTTACTGGAAGGAGGGGGGTCGTGAGTCTCCGATGCCCCCTGTTCTTTCAAGGGGAGGGGGGAGCTCCGGATGGCTCTCTGTGCACTGAGACCCTCCATCAGAGTGCGCGCTTTCTGCTAGAACCAACTGAGAAAGAGTCATAACAAAAGGGACAAATTAACAGTAAAGAAGACTGTTAAAAAAGTATATTGTGCTTTAAGAGTACAAGTAAACACAGAAAATGGCTTTAAAATGACATAATGCAAATACTGGAAGCCAAGACACAAAGAAACTTAAAACACTGCTTTTACTAAGTAAATTATCGGCACAAAAAATGATGCACAATGACCCGTCCTTTCATCTGAGCCAGAATCATGAAAGTTAAAGCAGGCGCCTGTTCACAGACCAACAATTGTACCGACTGTGATTATTCTAATGTACTTTAGGCTTCACAGGCGTGACTGTGGTCACGCTAAATATCTGCAGAAAGAAAGAAGCACGTTTTATGTTCCTTTTACATAATAATAATAACAACAACAACAACAACAACAACAACAACAACAACAATAATAATAATAATAATAATAATAATAATAATAATAATAATAATAATAATAATAATATAATAATAATAATAATAATAATAATAATAATAATATGGTAATAATAATAATAATAATAATAATGGTATTTATATCTTTATTCTGTTCTCACTTCAAAATGTTCAAATCCCTTCTTGTTTCTGAGTCTTCAGCCTGATGTGCTCTGATAGAGTGAATATGAATGTCTGAATAAAACGTGTATTAGTTACTGTCTGTATTTGATGCCTAAATAAGATGCTGCTGCTGCTCACTGAACTGGATAAAGAACGAGCTCACACTGGAATTGTGGCGATTATAATTCAACACCTTCCCTCCTAAAATATAGGAACTTTGTTGACTAATCCAATTTTTCTTACATTTAAGGTGTGCTGTCTGTGCCATCTTATTTTATTTGATTAAATATTTTTTTAAACCTAAATTTATTGTTACTTTTTTCTTATGTAAAATAAGTCTAACTACAGTCTTCAATCATGAAGGTTCAGATTTTCAACCACTAAAGCTTCTTAACTCTTAACATGTTTAGTTTGAATTGCAATTGATTATGTTTAAACAACAAATAATAAATAACAAAGAAAGGAAATTGACTAAATCTATTGTTTAAGTTTTGACAATTGAAAAAAAGCAACGCCTAAAAAATTTGATTAATTTTCAACTGCCAAGATTAGGCTGGTGCAGAAAATGGATAAATGGATGGATAATTGGCATTTTAAATGTGCATCATTATAGATTGTAGCTAATAGCTCATAATTGACAGCGCAGATGCTGTAAACATTGAAGCAGTTAGAACTAAAACGTTTAGAACGGGGACGGGGAGAAGTTTTTGCAGTCTGTTTAAATGCTATGAACAAACAATGAGTCTATGAATCAAGGAGGAAACTGGGTGACTTAAAAATCAGAGCAGCTGGCAGAACAGATTGCTTCTATGCAACATAAAACAAAATATATTAGACTTAACATCAGTGGCTCCAGTGAATTATCAGAAACTTTTATTGTGAAAGGGATATCAATTTGTAGTGGTGCATTTGCATAAAGTTGTTTAGACAAGTTTTAGTAGAGCTGTGCAATAAACTTTTGATTTGGGCTTAAACTACAACTAAAACGAAGTAATAGTCAAAAATATTATTACTGAGTTTATTTTGTCACATTATGCTTTGCAAGCAAGCTTTTATGTTGTCATGTCCTTCAAATGATGTGCACTTCCTCTCTTATGAAGGCTAAACTCACAAGTGTCCTGTGGTGATGTCAGCCTAAAGGCACAATGAGGGCAAAACAAATGAAAACACACAACCTGTTAAAAAATACATCCCATCAGTTTTTGAGTATGACTAGGGCTGCAGCTATCAAACATTTTAGGTAATCAAGTATTCTATTAAATAAGTCATTGATTCCTCGAGTACTCATATGTACAACACCAGCTGTTCCCAACTTCACCTGTAAAAAATGTTCTCCTCTCTTCCATTAGATGGGCACATGGTCTTGTGTACACACACAAGTCACAAAACATTAGGAATATTCAGAATACTGGTGAAATTTATGGAATATTTTAAAAGTTCATGCTACAGTGATATTATATCATGAAAGGAGGGCATTTAATGTAATAGTGATTTCCTAATCTCTAACAATTTATTGAATTAAAAGCAAACAACAGTGGTGAGTATACCCCACCTTCTTAATAAATGTTATGTGACCTTGAACATCAATTCCAGCTTGACAACGACATCTCATGCTGTTCACAAGTTGACCCATAAGTTTCTCTATGAGACTCAAGTCTGGAGAAAGTGCAGGTGACTCCATTTGAGGTACCCCAGTCTCCAGCAGCCATGATGCCACCTCGATGAGCTGGAGCATCATCGTCCAGATGAAATAAGGTCTGTGTTGCTCATGCATAGGATCAATGACTGGATTAATAATATTCTCCAGGTCAGCTTGTCACAGAGCCATTCACAAAGTGTAGGGCAGTTCTGTATTGACTAAACACACCTGCCCACTCTGTAACACCACCACCACCAAAAGGCTGGTCTGGTGACAACAGTGACTGATGCATAACGCTCTCCTTGAAATCTCCAACATCGCTGGTGGCCATCATTTCTGCTCAGCGTGAATTGACTTTCATCATTGAAAAGTGAACAGCAGGATGAGGAAGACCAATTCTAATTGAACCAGGAAATGTATTGCTTGATTAATAGATCAAACGCCTGTTGTGAATTATGCCTTTAAGCTTTTTGTTAGAGAACAAGTTGTGCAAAAAGTAGGGATGGGAATCGGTATCGTTTTTTTTGATAATATCGGCCGATATCGGCATTAAAATGCAATATCAGTAAATATCGGTATCGGTTTTTGTAATGATGACACACATGACCTTTACATACCATGCACATATTATACATCAAACTGCTCGGCTACTTCTTCTCTCACCCAAAATGTCAAAATATAACAAATCTGATGTATAGTTTTAGAGATATTTTTATTTATTTGGCACACCTTGCATTAAATACTGTGTTTGTATTTTTTTTTTAATGAGGGCTACCCCGCTTATATCTGTATCGGTTTATATCGGTATCGGAAATTAAGAGTTAGACAATGTCAGATACCGGTAAAAAAAGCCAATATCGAGCATCCCTAGCAAAAAGTAACAAAAATGTTTAAAAAACTGAACAGTTTCAAAGTTTAGAGATGTCACATTAAGTTCATCTGTAAAAGTTAGAGTGCATTTTAGGTTCATTCTGAAATCTCACCATAAAGACAAATATCCCAAACTTTTTGTGAGTTATGTCTATTATTCAGCCTTTTTTATTTATTTAAAATCACTTTCCAGAGTGTTTATCTTAATAGAAAAGCTACCAGTTACTAGCTCTTACAGCTGCATCCAGTAGCAAGACGTTTGTGAATCCTCTGGTCTAAAATGATAAAGTCTGGACAGGTACACATAGGTGAGTGAGGAAAAATATCTGGAAACTTTGTGTTTTATCAGCCCAAGTACAACAACTTTTTCCTTTAAAATAAAAAACTTGTTGTTCTTGTGGAAATATGTCTTTACCACTGAATCAGTCTGAAGGCAGGTGAGTCTTTTATGCTGGAAACGCAAAACAACTCTCGATTAATTATTATTATTAATTATCTCGATTAATATGAATGTTTAAACATTAATGAAACAAACTTAATCTCAAGCAGACCTCATTTATAAACTGTAAAAAATTACTGTTCCAGTTTGAAATCAGAAACACATCAGCTGCTTGTATAAAGTTTACGAGGTTGCACCATCGCGCTGATATTTAGCTGATAACTGTCCCTGTGAAACATGTGATCACTGAGCGATATGAAGTCATGTGGTTTAAACAAAGCTTCCATTCTATTAATTTTGCCTCAAGGATTTTTTTGTAATCAAATTATTCAAATAATTTGGGTAATTATTTCTACCCTAATCATCATGGCCCCCCACACACTCAGAGGGGCGGTGTCCAGAGATATACTGACACATCCTGGCTTCTGTAGCTCTTCTCTACTTTTATAGCAGTGCTCTCTGTCCATGTTTGTTCATTTGATTGATTTGATTGATCAAATTAGGTTGGTGTCTACATGTGTTTTAAACTCATGTCTTAATGTTACAATATTTTTTATATATACGTCTTGTCCTGAACAGGCCTTTGCATTTTTTACGTATATTAATTCAATAATATTGTGTTAAATAGTTGTGATTTCAACATTGATCAAAATAATTATGATTTTTTTCCACACAAGAAGCTCTATATTATAGTGAGATCACCTTTAAGTCTCATTTAGCGGGTATCTAGACTGATCACCTGTTATTGAGCTTGACAGTCTCTTTAACAAGTGCACAGTAACCTCTGACCTCTCTACAGAGGGGGGCTAACAAATTAATTACTTTCCCTCTGTGAGCAATAAAAAAGCAAAGGACACCCATATAAAACAGACACAGAGCTATCAGGTAGATTGAATGTGCATCCTGCCAAACTAAATTAAATGTCTTTCTCTTTGTTTTGTGGATCAATATTTAAAGGCAGAGCTTTAACCTGATTTTTTTTTAGTCCTGTTCAATATAACAGTGATGAAGATGTAAATCTTCTCTCTAAAACAGGCAGACTGGCTTTACTTCACATAGTTTATTGTTCCCACAGGGGAACGTAAGTGCAGTTTACAGCCTGAAGCAACAAGACACTCTAAAGCTACATAATTCAGTGGAGTTTAAGGTAACGATGGTAAACATAACAGTGTTTAATGCTGATGTGTAATGAAAGAAAGCGCTCACATCTTTACAGCTTAACAGTGAGATCAGCTGATTTTTAAAACTCCTATACGTTACAGTGCAACATGTGAATGATCGGAGTAGTAGACGCGTGTCTGGTTGCAGCTGAGCCTCACAGTAAGCAGAAAGGGGAGAGGGGCAGTATGCTGCACCGTCTATCTCACTTACCCAGGACACTACCCTCCCGTTGAAGCATGGCAGCTTGGCGTTGTCATCGGAAATCTCTTCTTTGACAACCCTGAGATCGGAGAGACAGATACGGTCAGGTCAACGGACTGGGACGCAAACACGCAGCACGTAATAAACCTGGAAACGCTTTCTTTCCCTGCATCGCTGGCACACACACAAAGCAGCATTCACACTTTGAAAGTCACATTTTCAGCATTGCTTTTTGCCAACTTTGTGCCCTTGAAAGCATGATAAGCTCAAAAAGTAGCAATGATGCTATTCTGAGTGTGTATCTGTGATGTGTGCACATCAAGGCTGTTCGCCAAGTTACACCACACACAACAAGGTTATATGGAGCAGTCAGCTTGATAATGATATACAAGAAAAACCTGCACAGGTCCACAATTAATTGAAAGCTATTTAGATAGTGAAAAATAAAAAAGTAATTCAGCAAAACGTAGAACTGGTATAAATAATTCTGTCTTAGTGTAGATCGATGTGTCTGTGTGAATGTTTTATGAGTATTAAAAAAAAAACTCTTCAGAGCTGCAGCAGCAATAGGGTGTCAAGGTATTAATAGAGACATCTAGTGTGAGAGCTTCTCTCTGTCTTGGCTGAGAATTGCCTACAAAAATACCTCACAGTTACCCTTTGACCTGCTGGAACACAGTTCAGCTGCAAAACTGTCACCACACCTGCTGGGCCTGTGTCACTGACACAGATCAGGTCTGGACCTAGCAGGGAGGAGAGCGATGAGCTGGTAAATCCTTTTTTTTTTACACGAAGATGTTTCCTGATTTGAAGTTATTGAGTATTTCTGAAACTCTGGAGATCTCATATTAGCTTCTTGGCTTTGAGTGTGGTTTATGAAAAGGGAGAGGCACAACTTGAGAGCAGCAGGAAATCCTAAGAAGATTTTATGCAGGGGTGTCTCTGGCAGCGGCGTTATAACGTTGTTTCCACTACTTGTTTGCCAGAACTTCTAAGCTACTGAAATGATTAGCCAAGCTAGTTTTGTTCTTTCTGCACGCTCGCGCGCACGTGTGTGTGTGTGTGTTGCTGGGAGTGGTGGACAGAGATAACGAAGCCTTGTGGTTGGAAATGACGACCACAGAGTCTGCTGCTGTGGCATGTTCCACCTCAGGGAGGAAAAGGGAGGGGCGACGACCGACTCTGCCGGCTGCTAGTTGGGTCGGAAGTGATTGCATCCTCTCTCTCAAGCTGCATGGCCAGCTGTAAGGTGACTTGTGAGGATGTGGGAGTGGTCTGCACAAATAACAGCTCTTCTTCCTAATATTTGTCAGGAATAAGACTCACACACTCACAGACAGGACTGTTATTTTTTGATGATTTCTGACCAAACTGCATCATTTCTCCTCCTGTAGTAAGAAGCAAAACTGAAAATGCAGCTTTAACAGCTTCCATCTGATATCAGGACCAGTTTTGCGTTGTGTTCCTGAATGCTTAACATGCACAAATTCCAAAAACACACACACAACCAAGTTGTAAATCATGTTTAGAGAGGTGTGTTGTTTTCTGTGTGGTGCTGCCACAGATCTGGCTTTTTAAAGCTGACAGCTTAGATAGGTCTTAACAGATTTCACAGGATAATGACACAAGATTTACCCTGATGAACGCAGAATATCCTGCAGCTGAAGATGTTTGTGTAGCTGGGGAAGATTAGACGTGTTTGTTTATACTATGAAAGATGGAGGAAGAGTGGCTAACTTAAAAACCAGAAGCAGAAGTCCGAGATCTTGATGCTATTGATACTATAAACAGGGAAGCAAAGTATTTGTAGCAAAATAGACAGAAAACAGATATGACTCAAAATCTAGATAAATAATCTGCTACTGACAGCTGTTATTAACGTGATCCTTTCTGTTACTGGCATAGTATTAACAGTATCTGTGGAGGAATAAGCGGCTACAGAAAATGGATGGATGGATGGATGGAAATGTAAATTTAGCCATTTTTTCCACAATGTCACTTTATGACAACTACTATATAATCATTACCACAGCAGGAGTGTTGCTGTTGATGCTTTTATGACACCAACCTGCAGCACAGCCTTCAAATCTGTCACACTTCTCAGGTAGTGAAAACACGTAAGGAGATCGAGGAGTGCATTTGTGCAAAAAGCTGCAGAATTTTGTCCTCTAACTACAGAGTTTCAGCATCACTTTCTCAGCAGAAGAAAGAATCCCCCCTCATCCCAGCCCCCTGTTTTGTGAGTCACAAACAAGACTGTTCCTTTCAGTCCTTCAGCTTGGCTGCTTCCTCTGCTCCAGAGCGTGTCTGTGACTTGAATTATAGTGAGGTCTCGAACCCACTCACCACCAGAGGCGCTGACAAAACGCGTATCATCACCTTGAAGTTCCTGAAAAAAGCCAAGTGGGTTGTTTCACAACAAACCGAGCTCAATTAGGTTCCGTCATTTGAATACTGATGAATGCATGAATATTACCGAGGGGGGAATCAACAACTTTAGCATAAAATGTGTAGCAGGAATATTCATTGTTTAATATCTGTTCCATGTTGTGTGAATGCAAATGCCACGGTGAACTATATTCCATGGAGACCTGATATGGCGTGCTTGCTGCGGTAAGCTCGGGTGTTAAGGGTGTAAACCCGTTCAGCAAATTTGTGTGGCCACAGCTTTAAGAGCTGATACAGCCAGCACAAACGTTGTTCAGAAATCCTTTAAGAAAATGGTGTTTTTTTATCCCGCTGCACACCAGGGGGTCTACTACAGAGGACCTAGCACTGACTGCTCATTTACATTTCAAACGCTGACTATAACTGCAAGGGATTTGATGTTTTCCCTTGCTGCTCGGCAGCCTTATTCCTCGGTTGCTAATTCTCCAGCAGCCATACTGTCTGGATGCAGCAGAGCCACTATGGCTACCACAAAGCACGGCTCTCTTCTTTGCCTTTGACTGGGTTTGCTTCCATACTGTGCCAGTGCCATACGGCACTCAGAGCGCCTGAATATTCACCCTTAACTCAAAGGCTGGATGCTCGCTGCTATGCTTTTATGATCAGTGTAAAATAGATCTATGTGAATGAAAAATAAAAAAAAGTCACCAAACTGTTGAGTGAGCAACCTACTATAAAATGCCTTTGTTGATGCACATGCTGAATGGCTGGTGTATGTAGCAACCTGAAGTCATGTCTCCATGTGGAGGGAGCAAATATGCTTTGTTTGTTTCCATAATCTGCTTGTCGATCACCTGAGGCCCAGTTGAGAAGGCCGGGCTGCGGTGAAAGACAGGCAGGAAGCCAGAGCCGGGGACAAAGCGGTCCACCAGGCCTAGACTGCAACCAGGAAGAGCTGGTTTCCCTCACAAGGTCAGACTAGAGTGGAAACGTGTGCCGTTTGGCTCTGTGGGTTCTGCCTGCCAGTGCATTTCCTCTTGTCGTGATTACCCTGCTACATATTAATGTATGCCGGCCCACGTATGATTGCTCAGACTGGAATGAGAGCTCAGACACAAATATGTCATCTTCAGCACCCCAGGAAAAGCATGACGCTCGCTGACCGAGAGAACTGGAGCTTTTGGTGCGACTCCTGAAAAACCAGGGCAGAATTAAAATAAAGAAAATGGGGAAGAAATAATTATATCATTTTCATCAGCCAGCATCCAGTGGGAACTGGGAGGCAGCTCCTGTGATTTCCTGGGGTAGAGGTTACAGAAAACACAGCTTTATAATAGGGTAGCTTTATAATAAAGCTACATGTTTTATTATAATAAAATGCATTATTCTGTCACATAGACAAGCATTACAAAATAAACAAGGTTCTCTAATACCATTAAATAATGATGAACAGAGGGCAGTAGGAAGCAGATAAATGTCCAATTACTGTCCATCATTTAACCTCCTTTTCCTTGAGAAAAGAAACATGCATGTATTATCTATCTTATTATTCAGTTGTACTCTTTTAATTCCCAAGGAAAACGTTTGCTTACATCATTAGAAAGTGATATAAAAGTAAACATACATTAGAACAAATTCACATTATTACTAATGCAATAATATTAATGGAAATAAACAGGAACGAGAATTGGTTCTGTCATTTAATTTACTAGTAAATATTAAAAGATAAATGGTTAAACTTTGATCTGTCACAGAGAGGACTTTGAAGTCTGGTGACTACAATCATATTGTATTTAGAAAACATGGAGGTTTGACTTTTCTATGGCAATTAAAATCACCATTGACATGTAATTACACACACCCTCATGATTCACCTACTTTTTACTGTGCATGTTGGAAAAAAATGAAACATTTACATATGTACTTAAAGATGAACATGCTAAAACAAAAACACACAGGTAAAAAAAGAAGGAAATCAAAAAAAAAATCCTGAAACCTGAGCATGAGATGGGTGAAGTTCTGACTAAAATGAGGATGCGGGGTCTGGTTGTGTCTGTAATCCGTGCAGAGCTGCGTCATTAGCTCTGGACAGATCTGGTATCACTTCAAACACTCATGTGCCTCCTCCACTGCGCTCAGAGGAGCCTGGAATAATGAGCAGGTGCCAGCAGGAGCATGGAAACACACACTAGGCTACTACAGTTTACACACAGCTAACAACACTGGTTAACATCAGGACTACGAGCGAAGAGGCCAACGATAATAACATTATTAACATTCACCGACCACTCACCCAAAATCCTGGTCCATGGATTTGAAGAAGAATTTGTAGCTGTTGACCGGTCGGTTGTTGAGGACATTTTTAAAATCCGCTAAGGTGACTTTCTCCGGAGAAACAGACAGCTTGACCAGATAAGGAGTTTCCTCCTCGTCTATGTGATATATTATTTTAGTCTCCGCCATGAGAGTGAGCGGAGGACAATCATTGACACAGGAAAGGAACAAGAAGGGGCTGGCAGCGCAATAAAACAGGCCTGCGGTGTTAGCAGCTACCCGGAGAACAACACGGCAGCATTCCCTAATACTTCAGCCCGCACACAACACGGAGGAAAACGTAGCTCCGCGCCTCGGAGAAACACGGTAAAAATCCAGACATAATCGCCTTGTGAGTGCCTGTATTCCTGCTCCGGTGTGAGTCGGTACGGTGGCTCTCTCGGCACTAAAACAGGAAGGGACAGTCCACATCCTTGCGATATGGAGCTGGGAATATTTCTATTTTGCTAATTGGTTGGAGAGTGCTGCCATCTAGCGACAGTTTTGGGTAGTGCATCTAAGGCCCTGGTTTATACAACACCGTTCATAGCCCAGTAACGACAGGAGACAAAGGAAAACCTGCTTTATTTTTTATTTTATTTTTTCTCTCCTTCTAAAATACAATTTTTATTTAAAATGTAATGGGAAAAATAGAAAATTTTGCTTATTTGGCATGTGCTATTTTTTATAACAAAAGGAAAAACAGATATTTAATATTAACCTTTAACTGTCAGGTCACAGAGCACATTTCAGTCCCTATATCTTACTGAATCATGCACTAAACCTAACTAAACAAAAATCTGCTAAAAACTAAAACAATACAGAGATGTTAAAAATTTGAGCCTAATTTCCTTACTTTATTATTATTGTTAGATTAATATTTATTTTTAAATTACTATTCATTCACATTATATTATTCTCCTTATTGCCCGAAATCTATTTTTAAGGCAAAAATTACAGTTTTTTGGCTTTCTTTTTTATGTTGTGGAAGAAAAACAATTGAAACATTCTGACATCTTCCTTACTTAAAATCTCCCATCATATCATTTCCATTTTCTTACATCCAAATAGTCCCAAACTCATCCAGGTGCCAAAAATATATGTAACAGAGGGTTTTTAAAAAAATATGACAAGTGCACTTATATGCTAGAGAAAGGATTTAATTAATAACATACAGAAGATCATCATTGTACCTCACACAAGTTTTTATGTATCGTTGACATGCAGGTTCATCAGGAAAAAAATTCAGTGTTTTATAAACCAGGTTATTACATTGTACATGTGTACTCCATTCATGGATGATTCATTTTTTTCCTGAGATTTTGCAAACTGAGCCTTTAGTCCATTGTTTTGCTGCTTAATTATGTTTTTTTTTTTTTTTACCTGATCAATTATCAATGTGTACACAAGAGCAATTGTAGCTATGTCATTTAAATAAGAATTTCAGGCTGGTATTCTGTTTGTTTGAGCACATTTCCTTTAAAATAATCACTTTAAAACCATATTAGTATTTTATTGTCTTTTTAAAATTTATTCTAATATCTCAGAATAAATGGGGGCAGGGTTCTAAATTTTAAAGTGTTCTTTTTTTCTTTTACCTGGTTTAAATCTACAATTACTTATTATTTTGTGCTGTATTTTTGTGTAAAGCTTTTTATAAACTTACTTTGAAGGTTTTTTTTAATTATAAAAAGGAATGTGTGGCATTTGTTTCCAATTTCTCTCTAAATGTGTCTATTATAGTCATTTACCCAAAACACATAATGACATGTATTTCACAAAGGAGTGTCCAGCACAATTTGAGAAAATGTACCAAATGTCAGCAATTAATTATTCATCAATCTGGAAGCATGCACAGTACATTAAGAACAAATCTCAACTAAATAGACGTGTTTGGCCAAATAAAAAAAAAAGATCAAATAGAAAGACAGAACAAAGTGTTAACATTAAAAAAAGCACACACAAACTAAATACCAAATTTATCTAACCATTGAATTATGCTGATGAAAACATAATGTGTATATATATAAAAACGTCTAATATAAAGTGATGCCTTTCAGTGAAAAGCGTAGCGTGCTTGTGTTACAGCAGAGGGAGCATTCCCCTTGTCCTCTCCTGGATTTCCTGTTTATTTTCTTCCTGCCTTCATTCTTTGTCCTTCGCGTCTACGTTGTTTGCCCTGGACCTGCCAGCAGCTTCTCAGAAAAATCACACTCACTTCCACATCTTCCCCTCAAATTCTGAAAGAAAGAGACCCATCAGAACAGCACAGGTAAAATGATAATGTGTGAAACAATGATTTATGATCAATGTTCTCACCCCTATTGCAGTCTTTGCTCATATCTTTCTCTTTCAGTAGGTTGTTTTTGTAATCTGTGGACACATTAAGAGGCTATCAGGCTGGAAAAAATGTGCTTATTTCTACATGAGTGCGTTTAGTTTACCTGAATTCAACGGCTCCTGATTATAAGTCTTCAGTTCTGTGCAGTCTAATGCTATTTCATCTCCACTGCTCACATTCCCCCTGCTCACAAAGAAGAGTTCTTATTACGATTAACAGACATGTAAAATGTAATATTTTTTAAATAATATACCGTCTTACCGAACAGATCTACCCAGCTCATTCTCCAGCCCTGAAACAAACCGTGACTATAATGAGGATTTCCTCTTATAAAAGTGAGAAACATGATAACCAGAGGGGATGTTAAAGGTGAACATGTTCATAAATGTGTGCCATTACCTCTCTTTTTGCGTCGCCTAGTCAACACAATGACAGCAACAACAATGAACACCAGCAGCAGGAAGGTGGCAAAGAAGTAGCCCAGGTGTTGCACAAAATAACTTCGCTCAGGGAGGAAGACGTTTACAACTCGTGCACTCTCTTCTTTTCGTGAAACCTCTTCAACCTCTGAAAGCAAACAAAATCAAACCTCATTCATTATTAAGTCTCCCACACATCTTAAACAAAATACCTCTAAAACAACCTCAATCCACCATGAATGATTTAATGCGATGTGGAGGAACTATACTCATATTTGAGGTATTTATGCATAAAAAATGAAGATTAAACTCCAGTTCTGTTCTATATAAATCAATATTTCTGTTCCCCTGGAGGCGGTCTTAATTTTCTTTGTTTCAACAAACCAGAGTCAGAAGGAGGGAGAGCAGAGAGTTAAATGTCAGAAGCTGCTGGGCTGTAATGACTTCCAGACCTGATGTCATACAGCTGTTTTTTTCCCTTCTTTTTCCTCAGAAAAATAAAACACAGGCTGACCAGAAAAAAGAGAAACGTGTGAGGAAACAGAGGCAATTTCTGTAATGTGGGCTGTCTGCATGTCTGTATTAGTTTTCCATTTAGAGCTGTCCGAGTCCTCTCACAAACACACAGACTTTTATAGTTTTCATGTGCATGGAAAACTAATCTCAGCTCCACCAAAGCGTTTGTGGACTCTTTGTGGATGGCTGACAATGATTATTAAAAATTAAAGACAGAAAATAGAGAACTTACAGATGCAAAACACTGTGAGGAAGAATTAAGAAAAGTATGTCTAGAAGTGATGTCTGTTTATGTAGTTAGCATTAGCATTGAAGCTATTCTGTCACAATATTTCACATCAACACCTAAGTTTAGAAAAAATAAACAAAAAACCATAACAAACAAAAATGAATAAATTAAAATATCCAACTTAATATAGTGAGGTATGAATTTTAGTAGTCGCATATTGTACACAATAAATACAATTATTAGGAAACTATGAGCAAAATCTTAATAAACAACAATGGGATTTTAGTTTAAGTTTTAAGATTTTTGGAGGTTTTTGCACAAAATTTTCAACTGACTAAATGATACATTAACTTTTGAACCGTCTAAAACGTCTCTAATCTTTTAGAGAACAAACTTTTCTTACTCCTTTTAGTGCACATACAAATTATTAATGAAAACATCAGTATTTTATCTCACCCACTGTGCATCTCACTAAGGATTTCTCTCAAATCCCCTCTGAGTGTAGAGAATGCACACCAAAGCTCCTCTAGTCTTCAGCTACACTTCAGTTCACAATAATCTCTTCAAAACAGGAAGTGAAGGGTCTTTTTAACTTTTCATATCTTGCACATAAAACAGAGTTTTATTTGGGTGACCATCAGAGTATTCTGCTGCTCTCAGTTCAAGAATTTTTCCTAGTTCTCATCAGCTGTTTAGTCTGTCCTCCTGTTTGACTCTCAATAAGTTTGAGAGCTATCAGGGAGTAAGAGATATTTTTGTGTGGTTATCATGATGACCTAATGAGCCACTGGCAGCAGCCTTAACATTTGTTTTAATCTTGGTTCTTGCCATGCTTCCTAAACAGATTTTACTTCAAACTGTAGGCATTTTGTATTAGCTAAGATTATTACAGTTTATTTTGGGATTTTTGGAAGTAACTGCATTGACAAAATGTACTCAGAATTGTTTTAGTTGTCTATAAGATGCAGCTTTAATGGACGTTTATATTGGGTATATAGCAGTTAATTTGAACACTAGAAACTGATTTACTGACAAGGAACCACTTGTCATGCTGTCCCAACCAGTCAGTCAAGAAAAATCTAAATCACTTAAGGTGATTTAATCAAACACCCCCACAGGGAGAGATCATTATCAGCTGTTACTGAATAATGCATTTAATTTGCATGAAAATGGAGACATGTTTGAGCCGCGTTACAGTAGCAGCCCATTACCATCACCCTGACAGATCCCAGTGTGTGTGTGTGTGTGTGTGTGTTTGTTTCACATACTCTGCTCTGAATAACCTTTTTGTATATTATTTTACTCAGTGGGACTTTATTAGCAAATCAGTGAACTGAAGAAAAACATCTTTGCTCTCAAAGAACAGAGATTTCAGCTGAATTGTTGACGGCTCCATAAATGTTTTCTTTGCGATCAGAGAGACATCTGTTTGTGCCTGACAGCAATAATTGCAGCATTAAAGTGAAACGCTCTCATGGCATTAGTCATTTCTGATAAGCGCAGAAACCTGGGAGACTGAGGAGTTATTTGGTTTTAATCCAAGATCAGTGAAGCGTGAAGAGGAGCTGAATTCTTCACTGAAATTTACTCAAAACTAAAGATTTACTCTGTGTTGAACTGGCTGTCACTTCTTTAAGAAGGGAGGCAAATCTATAGCCTAACACCGCCTTCCCTGACTTCGCTCTTTCATGTAACAGCTGGCCCAGATGTTGAACAGATGTATGAGACTTCCTCTGACTGCTGGTAAACAGGCCTCTGCCAGGGGCTGATACACATCAGCAGAAAAGCAGAGCAGAGACGGTTAAAGGAAAAGAGCAAACAAAACTGGGAGATACCCAGTCTAGACACTAGGTTAGAGGATATTTTTTGAGAGGATAAATTAGGACAAATAGAGGAAGATAAAAACCACAAACTCCCAGATTTACTGGATGCTTGGAGCCTCCTCCTCTCAGAGCTGTTAAAATGTGTGCAGCTAAACAACAAGAAAAGCTGTAAATGTAAAACAGTTGGTGGGGAACATTAGCCCACTTCCACTGCAGTCATGCTGTTTAGTCATTTTCTGTGGAAAACCTAAAAACTGCAAGTAAACAACACCAAAAATCCCTACTTTTTAAGACATAGCAGATAGGTTTTTCTCCTTTCCTTCTCCTTGTCTGTTTTACTCAGCTGGCCTCTACATTCCTCCTCCACCCTCTGCAGCTCAAACACAAAAACAGACAGGACTTTGGAGAAAAGTGGCAAGACGAGGAACTGACTTCACTGACCAACTATGCCTATAAATACAACAAAAAGCCCAAAGCAATTCACTCTCTCCGTGCACAATAATTCTTCTTCTTCAAAAAAGAAACCTCATGGGGAATTTACCAGTTATACCTTCTAGAAAAACACATTTCTGGGGATGTTTATGGATCTTACTAGGCTCCAGATCATCAATCAGGAAGGTTCTGAGGGTTGTGGTAGGTTGGAATGGAAGTGGAGGTCCCACAGTGAGTCTGAAGATGCGCCTCTCATGCAGACCACAGTAGTGGTGGTGCAAGTGGCACGAGTACAGGCCTTTATCAATAGGCTTCAGGTCAGAGATGGAGAGTGAGAAGTCCCCAAATGTGAAAGCATCCTCCTCCACGCTCATCTTCCTCTGAGCAAACAGGGGCCCATAGTCCCTTCGTTCTCCGGAAGCATAGAGGTCCACCAGTCGGTCAGCCTTGTCAGGACGCACCCCAGGGGGCTGGAAGTCCCAGTGAGCCACCTGCTGCTGGTCCTCCTGGAGACCCTCTCTCCATAGAGGTCTCCTGTTTACACAAGGCAACACAACGGTGCTGCCCAACAGGACCACAAACACAGTCTTCTCCCCGTCCCAGAAACGTTTTTCTTTACGAGCTGGAAAAAAACACATCACTGCGTAAAAGAGCTTCATCTCACCCCTTTCTTTTATTAGAACTCAGACAAAAACATGATGGCCTCACCTGACTTAGTGACGTTGAGCTGGACCTGAATAGACTGGTGAATCTGACAGTAGTGATGGTGTAAATTACACGTGTAAACACCTTTATCAGTTGAAACCACATCTGAAAAGAAAACAAACACAGAGCAATTAGGAACAGATGAATAGATAACTGTGCAAAAAGAAAAAAGAAAAAACCTCACTGTTGATGATAAGAGAGAAATTTCCATCGTTGAAGGCGGAGTCTGGGATGGAAACACGCCCCTTGTTGAAGCCGTTGTATATCCTCTGATGGGCTCCAGGTGACATGTCCAGGACTCGCTCCATAGAATTCTCTGGGTTGCTGTGGGCCAGGTCCCAGTGCACCACCCTCTGACGGTCCTTCAGTCGGTCCCGGGTCCACACCATGTGGGGGCTGTGACAGGGCAGGACGGCCCTGGAGCCTGCAGGGAAAGTGATGTTCTTGGCCTCCACCACCACACCAAGACTACTGCTGCTGCTCTGACCCCAAGCTGGCACAACAAACAAACACAGACGTTAAGGGGACACACACACACACACAAAATCATTTATTAAATTGGTGCATGGAAGTAAATTGTTTTACCTCCTGGCAGGAAGAGCACAGCAAGAACTGAAAGAGACCAAAGCATTCATGGTTAACTTTGGAGCCTTTATTTAAAACTACCTGATGTTGCTGCATTAATTTGATTTTCACAGATATAATAATTCATAAGGAATGCACATAACAATCCCACCCTTAAAAGTGTTGAAAAGCCTCAAGAAGTGGATCAGTACTGACCAAACGGTTAAAAAAAAAAGAGTCGGAGCTACTGTGGGTTCAGCTGGAGGACAGTTTGATAAAACATAAAGAGCCTCAAGCTCACAGCAAAAAGGCAAAAATAATATAGGTAAACATTACATTCTGGAATATTTTGCTGTTTGCATTTTCTTATTCTGGAGATTTTCCTACAGCACACTTCCTATTGCTAATCATTTTCCCCACAATGCTGTGTGTTTATGGAGATGCACGCTGCCAAAGCATTACAGAGCCTCTATTCATTCTTGCAGCTGAAGGCTTGTTGCAGGGCCGTGATCCTCCTGGAGGGATGAAGAAGCGAGCTCTTATTCTGCTCACTTCAGTCACACTGCCTGGTCTTAATGTGACCAAACACCTGTGTATTTCCACTAGACTGGTACTCAAAAACAGTGTGACGCAAAGGCAAGTCCAACCATGATCAAATGCATTATTACAACAGATTTCATAAAGTGCCTGAAGATGTGAAAAAGAAGAAAATAAACAAAAACTAGTTGCGTTATTGAAAGGGTGCAAAAAGCTCTCCAGAGTCCAACTGTTTAGGGCCTGTGATTCCAGAGGTCTGAGGATGTGAACACTTGTCTGTAAAATGCTTGGTCAAATAAAAACTTGATTTAAAAACAGGTTTTCCTCCCAATTTCAGACAATTCTTCTTTCTGGTTTGTGTTACTTTTGTGAAATTGAACAATTAGCTCATTGTAAAAAGTATGTTTTAAGGCAACCCTGGCCACAACAAGATTGTTTTATTTTTTTTTTTTATTTGAGACAATAATAAGTTTGGCATCAAGAGAATGATAGAGGGCAGGAGGAGGGAGAAGCAGATACCATCAACATTTCTAAGGAAACTTTGATGGTGTCTGCCAGTTTGTCTCAAATCCTAAACTATTTTCACCGCAGATTTAAAGAGAGTTGAACCAGTTGATACCTCGAGTGAGTCGGAGAAGGAAGGAGGAGGCAGGAGGAGGAGGGAGCAGTAGAAGGAGAACAAAATTAAAAGTTTTTAAAAAGTTTAAATTTTTAGATTGATTTAATTTTTAGTTTTAAAAAGTACTTTATTATTATCATTATCATTATTAGTAGTAGTAGTATTATTAATATTAGTCATACTTTTTAAAAACTAAAACCTACAGAATGAAAACACACACACATACAGATGAATCTGACTGATTTAATAACATATTATTAGCTGCCATTCCAAACTCATGAATCTCACACAGAATCATGAGCAGAGCAGGAGGTTGTGTGTGCAACACGAAGTAATGAATTCAGTCAGCATTATTTCTGTTTTCCATGAATTTTGCAGGTGTGTGAAGTTTACTCACCATTTGATCACAAGTTCAAACATGCCTAAATAAGAAATAGCTGCAGACTCAGCTGAATATACAAAGATGCATTCAGAGGTCTGGAGAGTTTATTGACTGTCCTGCAGGCAGAAACCCTTCTATGTGCACTTTAAAGGTGGTAGCATGAAAATAAATAAAGAGTAGATAACTGTTGTAAATAGTTTTTATTCCCTGCCCTCTAACAACATTGCAAGTGGTGTTTTATGTTTGTCCAAGCTGTAAGAAATAATGCATTGGGAGCTTTTTCTCAGTGTGTGGGCAACTGTCTGCAGGACAAAGTGGGCTCCGAAGTGATTCTCTATTGGAATATTTTACAGAACATGATCCATCTTATTGTGAACCCTGTCATTTTCTGCCTTGAATTGGTAGCTGCATGCTCATGTTTGTTCTGCTCTAAACAATCATTCAGATCTTTTTCCATGCCCTGTTATTTGTGGCTGATCATTAAAACAGACCAGACCATCATAAACATGGCCGGAGTGGATCCCCCTCCTCCTCCCACACGCCGTCCGGACTCAAAACGACTCACTCGTGGTAAAACACTCATTACTGACACGTATAATGACTGGCTGCTGGATTGTGCTGACTCCTTCACTCAGACCACAAGTTAACTGGAAACACATTGGGCTGAAGCCATAAAGGGGAAAAAATCCCACATTCACGTCCCTGTAAACTGTATCAACAGGCTGGAGCCAGTCAAACAGCCTGACTCAGGGCTGAAACCTGATGTTTATGGACCTGAAACCATTCCTCCTTTAGGACTTACCTGAAGAGGCTGTTGATAAAAAAAATGAAATCCTCAGTCCTGAAGGACATAACAGAAGAAACACAGGACAGAATCCACTAAGACACACTTTATTCTGTCTTTTAGTCTATTTTGGATTGCAATCAGACACTTGAATATCTGTTGATTTTATTTTAGTTTTACAGCATGTTTCCATTATTATATTTAGGATCATAAAAAAGACCAGTTTTTGGAATAAACATAAGAAAAGCAGTGCTCCAAATGCTGCTAAATAAAGAAACCAGCTCTCCTTACAAAAATATCCTCAACATACTATTATCTACTTCTCTAAACAGCATATTAGCAGGAGCAGAATGGCATTTCATCTGTGGTGAAAAAGAGATCAATCCAAACCCACGAAAAGGACGACAGCTTGTCAGAAAATTCTGATAAATGATATATAACAGTCTGCTGGTGTAAACTCCCCTGTAACATTTTAACATCATGACATAGAAAAGCCTGGAGACGTGCTCTGCTTTTGTTCCTGAAAGGTATTTCTAACCTGGATCCAATTATGGGACAAAGAGAATTCCTATGAGGATTTTTTCTCCCTTGTTTAAAAGAAATAAAAAAGTAAAACATTCTCACTCAAAACTTACTCTTCAGAAGAGTCATATCTACGTGCATCTTCTTCTCAGTGCTTGAAGCAGATCTGCGAGCCCGTCAGAGGTAATGTGTGCCCATCAGTGGCTCAACAACATAAAGAGCCAGAAGTTTTAGCCAGCAGCAGCTGAGTTCTGTTGTGTTCCTTCAGTCTGGAGCCTCCAAAAGCTCCGCCTCCACTGGTCCATGAAATTTAATCCTGACATAGTTTTGGTGCTGCTGCTCATCGACTCCCACACTTTTAAAAACGTTGTTCTGAAATGCCAGCAGAACAATAATAAATACAAGATTCAATCCAGACAGCTCCTGTCTGCACCGCTGGCAAAACACACAGTTTAATTCATGCATGAATTATGACAGCCTCAATCTGGACTAAGTGCTTCTTATTCATCTTTAGGCAGGAAAAGTGTATTTTGAACTTCCTTAAAAAAGAAAAAGACAGACATCTTTTAAAGTCTGTCAACAGCTGTTTGACAAACAAATGATTAATAAATATTTTCATTACATCTTTTTACTTTTTGTTTTATTGTCCACTGTATAATGATCTAAGAATGTCTATGTTTGAAAAAATCCAGTGTAAAAACCCTGATTTGTTTTGGTTACCAGATGGTGAAATGTTAGGTTGGCTTTTTGACAAAGACGTATTTATGTTGGCTAAACTCATAGAGAACGCATGGGTCTGTAGACAAAGTGTATTATATCCTGTTTTGTAAATTACTGGTTTTGTTCCTGTTTTGTAAATGTATGGCCACTTCCCTTTTGTGTTTTTACTGTCATATAAGCCTGTACGGGCTGGGCACTTATTGTGCATGACACTATAATAAAATTCAATTAAATTCATACATCGTTAATATCATATTTCTCCATAGATTGTCACTGTGTATAGATAAATGCATGTGCAAATATACCATCAACAGTCACACATTTACCAAAAAATGCTTTTGAAGTCAACTCTATTGATCTCCATGCATGAAAAGGTTTTAAAATGTGCTGTTTCTTAACACCTTGTTATCTGACTGAAATCATTTGCTGTATTCTTTTTCCTTCTCTCTTCTTTTAGACATCTATAATCACTTTTCTTTTCTCTGCTCAGTGATACAATAAAAGTAAATTGTACACATTTGTTTTTTGTTTGATTTTTTGTAACAGAAGAAAATAAAATGTTTGATATGTTTGAGGTTCAGTGAAGGTTTGTTGAAAAAAGCATCCACACACAAGAGCCACTTTCTTACAATAAACAGTTTTCTAATTTAAGGAGCACACTGTGGTTTGAGAAGCATCAGCTTGAGGATTTCAACCTTTTCAAGCTGTTTTCTTCTATATGTTGTGGAGGTTGACTGTAAACTTGCACATAAGCCACCGCTCCATAGACTCTACTGATAATGACGATACACACTGATCAAAAACATATAAGGGACACATTGAAAACACATTTGATTTCAATTGCAAACAAGTTATGCTGAATCTCCATCCTGATGCTCATTTGATGAATGAAAATGATCAACCTACAGATTAATTTTAAGTCATCAAGAGATTTAAAATGTAAAACTGTTGCAGCAGATTAGTCCAGTTAGCTAACGTCACTGCAGCAACATAGTCTCCACCTGCTTCTGCATCCTGATCATGTCAGGGCTCCTTATGAGATGATGGATGGAGTCCTGGAGTGTCTCCTCCCAGATCCTGACCAAGGCATCATTGAACTCCTGAACAGTCTGAGGTGCAACCTGGTGGCGTCAGATAGACCTAAACATGATGTCCCAGAGATGTTCTGTTGGATTCATATGGAGGCCAGTCAATGGTATCAGCAGCGAGGGTACACTAGAAGAAGTTTGATCGTCAGGTCAGAGACATTCACACCAGTTTCCTGCTGGAGATCACTTGGTAGGGCTCTGCCTGGCAGTACTCTAATCTTGTTCCTCCAAAGGAGCAGATAGTGGTCCAGCTGATGGGTTAAGGATCTCTGACGGCCCTGTCTGTCTCCTGGAACCTCCTCTATGCTCTTGAGACTGTGGTGGGAGACACAGCAAACCTCCTGGCAACGACATGTACCATGCTGGTGGAGTTGGACTGCCTGTGCAACCTCTGTAGAGTCCAGCTCATGCTATCAGTAGGGACACTCACCCTGGTCAAATGCAAAACAGCCCAAAAAAGGTAAGGGAGTAAAATAGTGTCCTCCAGCTGCAGAATCATTCCTGTTATTGGGGTCATCTCATTGTTAGTCCTTTGTTGCACCTGTTAATAATTTTAATAACACTAGAACGGCTGACACAACACATAGATATCATATATATTGCATTATATATGATATCTATGAATTAACAATCCCTTCTGCTACTTAACTGAACCGATTTTCTAAAGAAGTTGTTTCATTTCTGTTAACATAGCTGAATTGAACACAGCCCAACTGATGCTTAAGTATGTTAAGGATTTATTTTGAACTATATGAACTGAATTTAGGACTGGATACCTGAAAATAAGTTGATTAAATAATCAGTGCTCATTTTGCTAGAAAATGCCACATGTTTTCTGCTTAGGCATTGCTAAGAAACGGCAAAATCACTTAGGACAATATTATTGTTGTCTTTTAATTTACCAAACTTTGTCCAACGCTGCCATCTACAGTGTAGATAGGGAAATGCTGCCTGCATCACTTGCATCAACTCGCAAACAATTTCTAAAGCTCCAGTTCACAACACAAGTCAACTCAAAGCTCTGAACAAAGCAACAAATCCAGATAATTTCAGGTCCAGATTCAGGACAACAGTAAAAGTAATTCAGATGTAGAAAATTAAGATTTGTTATGACAGTTAGTTGAATTGTACTTATATAAAGGAACCAGTTGATTTGATTGCATTGCTTCAATGCACTTCCAGCAGTCTGAGTAGCAGCAGAACTAAAGGGACGAATCAGGTTAACACAAGCTAGTCTTAATCATAAATCAAAGTCTGAAGCCTCCCATTCTACTTTCAGAAACTCTAGAAACCATAAGTAAACCTGCAGTCTGAGAGCCAAGAGCTCTGATGGAGACATCTGGAACAAGAAGATCTGTAAGAGCTTTAAAAGTTAGAACATTATTTAATACAGTTCTGGATCTTACAGGGAACCAGTGACGTGATGCTAAAAGTGTAAAAATCCGATCTCTCCTCCTAACCTCATCAAAACTCTGGCAGCTTCATTCTGGATCAGCTGGAGGCTCTGAGAGGATGTTTGAACATCCTGATAAAAGAGAATAGCAGGAACCAGTCTGGAAGTGATGCATGCACTCACTTTGGGTCAGGGTGTTCCTAATTTTAACAATAATGTGACCATTTAGGTAAAGAAACTGAACACACACAATTTCATAAACTTGGCAGAGATCTTTATTAGATTATGTACACACCAAAAATACCTGCACATGGGGAATCCTTGCTTCAATGAGCTGTAATAAAGGGAAGCAGCTAACAGCTGTCTGATGTGTGCTGTGGAGGGTCATCCAGGGAGAGAGATGCAACACAAACAACTGATTATATTTCTAATTCAGTCCCTTCTGTTTCCATGTTGTTTAAGGAAGATCTTGGGTGCAGCCCATCCCTCTGGAGCTTTCTTTAGTCCAGCTCGGGTCCAAATCCTCTTAAGGTCCTCCTCAAACCTTTTCTGTACACAACACACAGTTGCCCATATGTTTACATTCAGGATGATATTCAACAGAACTTTATAAAACGATAAATGATGGATATGACAAACTTATCCTCACCTGCTTCTTCCTCCCCCTGCTGTCCATGATTTTTCTCTTCAAGAACTTAGTCCTCTTTTGCAGCTTCTTGTATTTATGTCGGTTCATCTTCCTCCGTCGGATCTCTAGAACATTTTTACATCTCATGGGACTTGCAGGGCTCTCCCTGTCCTCCAGAACTGATACAGAGACAGGGGGCAGCATCTTCTCCTCCAGAAACTCAATGTCCTCTTGTTGCTGAGGAAACTCCATCATGGGGGGGAGGGAGTAGCGTAGAGACAGCCAGCTCTCCAGAGGACTCACTGATAGCTTCCGAGGGACGAGAGCCTCCTCCAGTTCTGGCTCTAGTTGGACCCATCGAGGAGGAGACGTGTTGTCTGCTGCTGTCGAGTAGTTTCTGAGTTTCAGCTGTAGTGAGGAGCAACGAGGAGGTATGACTGGTTGTATGTATCCATTTAAAAAGCCTCCATGGCCTTGAAGTGCACCTGGGTATAAAGAGAAGAAGCGTTGTCGTTTTGAGATACATTACATTTGTTTCATGTTATTTTAACACATAACTTGAATCAATTTACTTTTAATTTAAAGTACAAACACCCTTCAATTCAGGGCTGAAGTGGCCACTACAAGTATCTACAGGTTGAGCATTAGAAGCCTGAAAAAATGAAACCAGCAAAATATCACAATGGAGGTTTAATGATTTAATAATTTAATTTAAATTGATCTCAGAATAAATCTGGTTTTGTGGTTAAATAAAACATCTGATCGACATCTCAGCGCTGTGTGCCGATTGGTTCTGAAGGTGACGGCAAAGGTTTGGTTTTTTGACAATTGGACATTTAAAATGTTCCAGGATCTGCCAGAAACACGACAACATCTAAGTGATGTTTCAGTCAGATATTATATGCATTACCTGAAGATCTTTAAGAACTAAATCTGGGAATAAATTCAGTTTTTTCCACTTTTCACCTCAACATACAGTGAGTGCAGAATTATTAGGCCAATGAGTATTTTGATCACATCATCCTCTTTATGCATGTTGTCTTACTCCAAGCTGTATAGGCTCAAAGCCTACTACCAATTAAGCATATCAGGTGATGTGCATCTCTGTAATGAGAAGGGGTGTGGTCTAATGACATCAACACCCTATATCAGGTGTGCATAATTATTAGGCAACTTCCATTCCTTTGGCAAAATGGGTCAAAAGAAGGACTTGACAGGCTCAGAAAAGTCAAAAATAGTGAGATATCTTGCAGAGGGATGCAGTACACTTAAAATTGCAAAGCTTCTGAAGCGTGATCATCGAACAATCAAGCGTTTCATTCAAAATAGTCAACAGGGTTGCAAGACGCGTGTGAAAAAACCAAGGCGCAAAATAACTGCCCATGAACTGAGAAGAGTCAAGCGTGCAGCTGCCAAGATGCCACTTGCCACCAGTTTGGCCATATTTCAGAGCTGCAACATCACTGGAGTGCCCAAAAGCACAAGGTGTGCAATACTCAGAGACATGGCCAAGGTAAGAAAGGCTGAAAGACGACCACCACTGAACAAGACACACAAGCTGAAACGTCAGGACTGGGCCAAGAAATATCTCAAGACTGATTTTTCTAAGGCTTTATGGACTGATGAAATGAGAGTGAGTCTTGATGGGCCAGATGGATGGGCCCGTGGCTGGATTGGTAAAGGGCAGAGAGCTCCAGTCCGACTCAGACGCCAGCAAGGTGGAGGTGGAGTACTCGTTTGGGCTGGTATCATCAAAGATGAGCTTGTGGGGCCTTTTCGGGTTGAGGATGGAGTCGAGCTCAACTCCCAGTCCTACTGCCAGTTTCTGGAAGACACCTTCTTCAAGCAGTGGTACAGGAAGAAGTCTGCATCCTTCAAGAAAAACATGATTTTCATGCAGGACAATGCTCCATCACACGCGTCCAAGTACTCCACAGCATGGCTGGCGAGAGAGGGTATAAAAGAAGGAAAACTAATGACATGGCCTCCTTGTTCACCTGATCTGAACCCCATTGAGAACCTGTGGTCCATCATCAAATGTGAGATTTACAAAGAGGGAAAACAGTACACCTCTCTGAACAGTGTCTGGGAGGCTGTGGTTGCTGCCGCACGCAATGTTGATGGTGAACAGATCAAAACACTGACAGAATCCATGGATGGCAGGCTTTTGAGTGTCCTTGCAAAGAAAGGTGACTATATTGGTCACTGATTTGTTTTTGTTTTGTTTTTGAATGTCAGAAATGTATATTTCTGAATGTGGAGATGTTACATTGGTTTCACTGGTAAAAAATAAATAATTGAAATGGGTATATATTTGTTTTTGTTAAGTTGCCTAATAATTATGCACACCTGATATAGGGTGTTGATGTCATTAGACCACACCCCTTCTCATTACAGAGATGCACATCACCTGATATGCTTAATTGGTAGAAGGCTTTCGAGCCTATACAGCTTGGAGTAAGACAACATGCATAAAGAGGATGATGTGGTCAAAATACTCATTTGCCTAATAATTCTGCACTCCCTGTAGTTGGCTAAGCAGGACATCGCTCACAAACAGTAGTAGTACAGCCCTCTAGTGTTTAAAAATCCTGTTTGAAAAAATGTGTTAAACTCAGTTCACAGCAGTGTTTTCTTGCTACACAAATACTGATCAGAGATCAGTAAAGAGCGTTGTTTAAATTAAAACACTTTATAAATTAGACTGGTGACACTAAAACATCTGTTTGCAGGAATAACAAGACAAACACTGTGATATATGAAGATTTCCCTGCACTGTGATCCTCTACAGAAAATCAAATCAAGTTTTTCTAAAAAGAACCAGTTACAGCTCTAACACAAGTCTCAGTCTAACAGTGACTCTTTGATGGCAAACCCTAAAAATGGGCTGAATGTACATTTAATATAAAAAGCATCTAAATCTAAAATATGTGTGGAGAACCAATAAAATGCTTTCACGACATATTTAAGTATTACTAACACCATGTCAGGGAAAAGTGGCTCTTAATCATTACTACAGAGTCCAAAGTTTTACTTCTACAGTTTTCTACAGTTTTATTTCCAGTTGGCAATAAAATGGTCTAAGCTATGATCTATGGGTTGAGTTCTACAACATATGTTATTCTTCTGAAGACCCTCCTTCCTCCTATAGACGCCTTTGCATTCTTTCAGACCAGCAAACCTTTTCAGCCAATAAAATTCAAATTTCTGCATTGTCGGCTGTCGGTCAACGTGCACGCGCTTTAAGCAAACCTGTAGCAGTAGGGGGCGCTCTAATACAGGACACTGTCTTTCTCTGTTTACAGCCTCTGCTGTCATGGAGGACCCAGAGCTCATTTCTACTAAATAGTTATCAATTCCCTGACTATTGAGGGATTTATTTTTTATTTTTAAACATTTCTCAATGTAATCGTAGTTTGAGTTGGAGTTGCACAGTTTATGCCCAGCTTACAGACCAAAGTAATGCGCAGCGCGCGTGTCGAGGTGTTTTGGGAGGAGTCATTGTACGTTGGATTCAAAAACTGCTTTCTTGCTGAAATGCTCCACAGTGTGGCTTTAAGGTAAATCAAATCTAATTTGATAAAATTTCATAATGCAGCCATACTTTTCACATCACATTTTGCACTACAATATAACAACAATATCCCTTAGGCAGATGGTGCTAAATTGCAATATATGGAGAGCTGAGTCAAGCTGTGGCATGTAATGAAGTAAAACAGAAACATCATATAGAGGATAAATATTATTTATACTTACAAGTTGCTCTACTTAACAGACTGAGCCTTGGGACAACCTTTAAGGCAAACATTATTGTTGATCAGCCAAATTCATCAGGACTGGGACAGCTGAGTGGCGGTCACTGCAGGCAAACAAATATTTCAACAACTTTGAGTTTTCATACAATTTCAATAATAAATCTAGCCTTTTATTAAGACATTTTTTTCCTGCAATTTTCTAAGAGGTTTGATGCACCCCTTTTTTTTAAAGCTCTCTTGCTGAGGTTGACCAAAAGATAAAACTAGTCAAATATCAATTGTACAGAATTCATTGATTTGACAGTCGAGAATTGATTGTGTATATGTTATAACTAAAAAAAATCTCACTAAAAAGTCAGACAATATGATCTTCAAGCTTTAAGGTTTTTTTTCTAATTGTCTCCTTTAAATGTTAGTTGAAAACCTCTGTTATAAAAGAAAAGTGATGAAGAATTTGGAAGGATCTTTTCGTCATTTGCTAACCAGTGGGTGTCACTGTCTAATCTGTTCTATGGTCTGTTTTAATGTTTATCAGAAATTTGCTTCAAGATAACCTAAACTCACTAATAGATTTCAGAGGATTTTAAAGAATTGCTTTATAAAAAACAACTAAAAGATAAGGTGTGTGTGTCGGTGGCGGGTGTTCTGGAGGTCCAATAACCTGATTCAAAAAGCAAACGCTTGATGTCCACTCATGGATTAAAATATAAAATGCAGAAAGACATTACCCTGAGTTTATGAATTAAACTAGGAAAGCACACATTAGTATTTTTAAACAAGCGTAATTCTTCATTTGGCTTGTCAGACATCCGTGCTACTAGCTAGCTGTAGGGCATGAAAGTCGCCATATTTCAAAATATAAAATATTAGATATCGTAAAGTCTTGCCCTTAGCTCGGAGTCAATGTTTATACCAACAACATATTAGTAAAAAGTGTGTGATTTCCTACCTGTTTATGAAGTGAGCGGAGTTTGTTCGTCAATGTGACTTAGAAGATCAACTTCCGGTCCGTGCATCACCAATACAGCGTCTCCAGTTTCTCAGTTCGAACAAAGATTCCGGCCGGGCAAAAAAAATAAAATAAAATAAAATCATGAGTGACTGCGCAAACTTGAAGAAAAACACAAATATACCTAATTCAAATCAGAAATAATATTTATGAAAGTCCATTACTGCCAATTTGATGAAAAAAATGTAGATTCTTAAGTCTAGTAGATGGAAAGTATGTTTTATCATTATGAAAGTTTCTCATAATGATCATATACTTATGTGATACCATTAAGTCATATTTATGAGCTAGTTTCTCATGAAATGAAAAGGCATAATTAGGACCTAACATGTCAAAATTATTATGTTGTTTCTCACAATTATGAGAAACTGACAAATATGTGTAAAATGTCTTATGAGGTAAATTTGTTTATTGCTGTTGATATTTTATCTGTTAATTCCATTATCATTGCAGTGGAATGCTTGGTCCTAAATTTTATTTTTCAATTAATTTATCTAATCTTGATATAAATACCTTTCTATTATTTTGTTAAACTGTGGATGCAGTGACACCGGCCTATAATTTGAGGAATAGTGTTGATCACCACTCTTAAATAGTGGAACCACCTTAGCAATATTCATTGAATCTGGGAAGAATCCCATTGAGACAAATTATAGATTTAAATGATTAGATCAAAATCTGAATATATCATAGTTTTTAGAGTCATCATGTCCAAGTCCTAATAATCAGTTGATTGTTTGTTTCCACATTATTTCAAAATATTTCTGATTTCCTATTTTTCTACCTTGTATTGACACAATTTACTACTGTATTCAAATAATCTTTTATTATTGGTTTACTACCCACCATACTCCTCCCTACATTTACAAAGAATTCATTAAACTCATTAGTGACTTCTTTTAGTCACTATTTATTATTCTCCATGTAGTTTTTGTTATTTTATTCTTTTATTTTACTCTAATATCATTAGTAATTTATTTTAATATATATTTTAAATCTATCTTCTGCTTCTTTTGTTTGCAATTATAAGAAACACCTATACAGGTTATTTTTCATTTTACAAACATTTTTTATTCCCTTAGACATCCATGATTTTCCCCTCTTTTCCCAGCAATTATTGTTAATTTACAATTATGATTATATGATTAGATTTTACACAGCAGAAGACATTTTCTTTCTATTAGTTTTGATGAACGTGTGCTGGCATCACAGCTAAAGGCAGTTCACCATAATATGACATTATGTCACTTTTTACTTTGATTAGGAAGTGCAACATTTCCAAAACAATGGGGATGATTTCTCTTGCTTTTTATAATTTTTGTGACTCTGCATGGGGTGTTTACAAACCTACTTACAACCACATTTTTCCTATTTCTTGTTGAACAAATGCATTTTTGTCCTAGCTAAATTATGCATATTATGTTTGAACATGTCCTGTTTTCTATGTGGCACCAACCAGTGAAGTGTCCACTTTTAGATTGCTCCAGTTTTACACTTGTGTGCAGCCACATCAATTTATTTATTCATGCTTTCTCCTCTTTATAAAGTGTTGGGAAATGGGACACCCAGTGAATTTCAGAGTGGGAATTAACCATGTTTTAGAGCATTGCAATGAAAATAAACAACGAGTGGGGGTGTAGAGCAGAGTGTAAACTTCTGAGGGCATTTATTTACAATAAAAACAAGCAAAACCAAACATTTGTCATAAATCCTGATGACTGTTATGTATTTGCTTCACTGGCTTTACTTTCACCATCTTCATGTGATATAAGGCAACTGAAATGATCAACTGGGTTTACTGTGAGCGTTCCCTTTTACAGAACAGTCTGAATACATTTAAAATAATTCTATAAAACGTACTCAAAATAATATCTAAAAATGAAAAAGGTACAAGAAATAAAACAACAGTAAATTATTAAATTGGCAGTAATCTCAAGATGTTGCTCCATCCTATTTAAAATCAAAATTCTTTTACATTACACACTTCTACCAAATGTCTATGTACAAAATCAGTAGTTGGGTTTGGAAGTATTTAGCCACTTTTAAAGCAAATAAATATACACTGTTTGATCATATTTGCATTGCAAAGTTACTGCACTGAACAAAATCTGACCCCTGAAACAGACAGGTTTACAGGTCACATCATAATTTACACAAAAGCAACATTTACAGGCAAAATGACAAGATGCTGGATGTAGTTATCACAGAGTTTAACAGGCAGCTCCCGTTAGTGCCATTTCACCAGGAACCAAACTAATAAATAAAAACATAAATTAAAGAGTGAGACTGAGAAAATCAAAGGTCAGAACCAGAAACAGGGAGGAGTCAGCGCTGAATATGTTCATTTATTATCTGGTCATACTGTCAGTGATTATGAACTGATGAGGCTTTAATTGTTAAAAAAAAAAAATATATATATATATATATATATATATATATATATATATATATATATATATATATTTACTGTCACATTTGTTGGCCATACACATTGATGAATAAAATAAAATAAAATATAATAAAAAATAAATAAAATTAAATAATGGAAATTAAAGACTAAAAATACAAAGCTTATCCTCTATAAGGCCCTTGAGGATATCTTTACTGCAAACTGGTGGTGAGACTTTTAAATGCTAAGTTTGATGTGAAATGACCAAGAAAAGAACAAAGTACTTTGTAGAAAAAAATCTCCTCAAATGAAAAGTGAAACATCTTCAAAAAAAGAGGAAAGTCCAGTCACCATTTAAAAAATTAATTATAAATAAATAAAACCCCAAACTCTTAGCCATGTCCTGGATGACTGAGGTTACTGTCTGACGTTACTGTCCTCCTATTAAAATTATAAACAATAATCATAGCACAGGATTCATTCTGAGGAAAAGCTTATCTCACTATAGTGTTTAAAAATTTTATTGGGCCAGAATCTTTCCTAATTTAGTAAATGACTGAAGACATTTCCAGATGCTGCAGCTGTTGCACTGAGCGGACAGTACTGTAACACTGTCAGTACAGCATGACTTCAACAAGACAACTAAAAAGAGGAATATATATGTATATACATATATACTTTTTTTTTTTTTTACAAAAAAATTACATTTGAAGATCAAGTGTGCACTTTAGAAACAAACAGGTAGAAAATGAACAACTAGGCATCAGATGTGTGAACAGGCAAAGAAAAGAGTGAAGGAATAGCTGGCCCCTTGTTGTCCATCACCCTCTTCAGTGTCTTGCAGGTTTCTGGATCTGCGTCGTCCCTGAGCAGCCGAATATCCCGGCTCCAGCTGATGTTCCTCACTCATCTTCATCACCCTTCTCCTTCTCTTCACAGGTCATGTCAAATGCATGTTTGACGTCTTTTCGAAGGAGTGTGACTATGGGATTGCTTTGGGAATAGGACAGATGGTTAAAGCCAAAATACTTGGATAATAAATGGTGTTTGTTTGTTTGTTTGTTTGTTCCTGAATGTGTGCACAGTCTCTCTAGTATGAACTGATTGAGATCATGAGTTGATACAAAGAGAGAAAATCTAACCTGAAGATGCAGAATCAGGAGAAAATCAGGTGGGTAAAGCTAACAGTTCTGCACAAAGAAATGCACAAACAGAATTAAAAAAAGAAGAAGAAAAAGAACATTAGGGGAAAGAAAAGAAAAACAGAATTACAAGGAGATAAATGATTGCTCTGCTACAGTGATCAGAGTGTGATCTGTGTCTCTGAACAAATGGAAAATACAGTATTTTCTTGTAAATAGTACATTCAGATATACATTAAAAAACAGCATTAGAGGTAAATATTTAAAGTTCCAAGCAGGTGACTCACCGTTGAGGACTGATGATTGTGTGATCGCTCTAGTTTGATTCGGGCGTCGCTGGACTTCCCTCGATCAGGTTTCCCAGGTCCTGAAGGACAAAGTAGCAGAGTGTTAAACCTGAGACACGTCCACTGCTGCTTCACTTACTTAGTTTGAAATAAAATGCGATCTGCAGTATTTTTACTAAACAGGTAACTCGTTAAATGTGTCTTCTGCAGCAAATGACCCAGTGAATGTGTTATTCTGATGAAAGTAGTTCCTCCATTTGTTAGCAACCCTAAAGATATAAATCTGGTTTAGTCCGTTTTGACAAAACCTGGTGAAAAGTTCATTACAGTGATGAATCTATAGCAGGAAAGGTTCCTCATAAAGTTGGCCCACATCAGGGGTGCTGCTAAAATGAAATGTCTGTTTTTCTGTGTTTCACAAGAAAAATGTTTCTTTGCAACGTTCTCTTTATGACTTCCTTCAGGGCTTTCCTCTCATCCTGTTTAGTCCTTAAGATTTTTCAGACAAAAAGTAGACCTTCGACATGCTGAATTTTTCCATAGATGATAGCTCATCTCTAAAAGGAGACCTAATAAAATGAATGAAGATGTAATTTATGCAAGAAAGAAAGTGAGCAGCACTGCTGCTGTTGTCATTAAATATTGTGTTAGATAATCAGAAAGCAGAGGCTTTAAGATTCCCACAATTTCTTTGTGTAACTGGTTTAGAGCTGTTTTGGCAGCAGGAGGCGGATCTACTCATTATTATGTGGGTGGTCATCATGTAATTGTGCAAAAGTCCTGAGCACACCCTCTTCTCTTCAAAAATTCAAAAGCTCCAGTCTCTCAGTCCACCACGCCGGTGTTATATTTTTAATGATCCTAATTTCACTTGTTGGCAGATCATTTATTCCTCACCAGTTGGACGTTCAGCTGCTGTCTGGTTGAACCTTTATTTGCTCTGACTACATGTGTCATCTGTTCTTTCAGGAATCCTGCCACGTCACTCTGCAACCACACACTCTGCTCCACCACCACACAGCCCTGAGCGCTCTGCAGATTCCTCCACTGAGTAAAATTTATCTGAACCCCTTCATGAACATCTTCCACTCTGCCTCTGTCCCTATAGGATCCAGCTGTTTTTAAATAGTTTTAACAAACAAAGTTACTATAAAAATGACCAGGTACAAGAATTGGACTGAATTATGTGGTGACATTTTCATTTATTTACATTTATTTAAAAATGCGTTTTTTGTTGTTGTTGTTGTTGTTGTTGTTGTTGTTGTTGTTTTGTTTGTTTGTTTTTTTGGTTTTTTTGCACAGGAAGGACTTTTTTAAAGATTTGAAGAAAATCTCTCATTTGAAGCTAAATACAACAGATAGAAAGACTTCTGCAGCACATTAGTAAATATTTGTGTTTACTTGACTTCCTTTAGTTTCGTTGGTTTGCGTACATGATGTATGTACATCTGTCCTAACCTGGTGAGCTTCCATGGCTGTTGCTGCTGGTGCAGCTGATGCTGTCCTCAAGCCAAGTGCTGTAAGTGAGTGAGTCCCGCTTGTGAGGCGTCCCAGCTGATGACAGACTCTCCTGGAATATGCAGAGGAGATTTGCAGAAGAGACTGCTGCATTTCCATGTTCCTAACTCTGACATTGCCTGTCCTGTTCATTTGTTGTGTTTCACATTCAGAACATTTCATGTGACAGTTCCAAGTGATTCGTGTGAGTGTACCCTACCACTATAGTGGTATAGGTTCACGTTTTAACATGCAAACACTGGATGTTCCTCTCACCATGCCTGTGTCGTAGTCCTCTGCTGCCTCGGTTTCATTTTCCTCCACCACACTGGCAAAGCTGCTGGCATTGGAGGAGGAGCGGGAGAGGTTGTGACCCTCAGGGATGGATGGGGTCCTGCCACAAAGATAAGAGCTACACCCTGGGTTACCACTCTTCAAAACAGCCACATCTGATTTTACTGAAATGTGACAAACTGCTGCTGATTGGGAGGAAGAGGGGGGATAACCCAGCAGTTACATGAGGACATATGCAGTCGACACCGGTGAGCTGTGGCAGTAACAGATCCGTCACACACACCTGCTCTTGGCGGTTGTCAAGACCTCTGGAGAGCTCTGATCCGAGTTGTCAGATTTTGGATCTTGAGAGACGTGACCACTGTCAGGTGTCTTCTGAGTATTTGGAGAGGGATCTCTACTGCCGTAATAAACACATTAAAATGTATTATAAGCTGGATAGAACATCTCATTGTTGTACATTAAAAACAGCTTTAAAAATGGTGCTTTTACTGCTCTCACCTTTTCTCCTGGACCTCTTGAATGTTTTCGATGCCGATGGCACTGCTTCTCCTGGAGCTGAAAGGACCAGACTTTTTCCTGGTTGGGCTTTTTCCTGGGATTATCAAAGACTGCCGGGGAGAGCAGATAAGCAGTCAGTGTCAACATGTCTCAGTTATTTTCTGATCCTATTGAAATCATTAGAAAAACCTGCATTTCAAAAACACATCGGCCTGAATTACCAGGCTGATTTCTAATGCTGCTCCTTTCCATTTGTCACAAAAAACGAAAGAATATAAAATGTAAATTCATAGGAGCTTAATGATAAGCACAGGTGACATCTCCCTGTCAGAGCAGAGCACACTAAAGGGAGCGATAAAAGGTGGCTTTAAAGGCTGCCACTAAATGTGCTTTCTCAGCAGCTGCTTTGTTCGTATTCAGTCTCCCTTTTAAAGCTCTCAGATTAAAAACTTTTTTTAAAGCCTTTCATAAAATGTGGCTTCAAAGTGCAAGTGGAGCGCTCTCTCTCTCTCTTTTCTTCTTAATTTCTATGCAAGCAGTCATTAAATTATTAATATTAATCATTTAAAGCAAAGAAAGAATCACTAGAATTAAAATTCAGCCATAAAAGACTAAAGGTTAACATTTACTGCAGCAAAGCAGGAAGTGTTTTAAGATTTTACAATACTAAATGGAAATTCTCAAACACTGAAGCTTTATGTTTCCCTTTTACCAAATAACCCCACTCTGACATCAGAAATTAGCCTATCATCCTATTAATGGACTTTCTAAAGCGATCAGTTCTTTTCAAAATGCTTTTTCACAGTGATCAACTACTCTCTTGTAAAAAGGTCTTTGAATAACTTTAATCTAAGAAAAAGTTTTATAAAAAGCTGTTTCATAAATGTTCCTTACATGATTATTGCATCATGAATAAGATGACATTCAAGTGTTACATATCTGTAGCATTAGCTGAAATGTAAAGAGATACACACAACGCAGAGGAGCCATGCAGACAAATCAAAGCAACATAAAGGGGGAGTTAGAAAGTAGTTAGAATTAGACATGAACCTCTTCTACTGTTCCTATCCCTATGGCGCTGCCTCGGCGTCCATATTTACTGGGACTTTTGCCTGGGACAAGCAATGACTGCCAAACAGGAAGAGGAGAAACAGACAGAATAAGACAGAGGGAGGTAGAGAGAATGGTGATGACAGATGACAAAAAGGAGAGAGAGAAAATGTGAGTTTTATACAAATATATATGAGAATCCATGCAGTAAGTCATGTCAGTCGAACAGAATATAAAAGTACGTGTAAAATCGGGGTTACAAATGGAGACAGTTTGGCTCCATGGGTGCAACAGGCTGCTGAATGGGGGAGAGAGGTAATGTTTTGTGAACCATATGCCTGTGAGGAAGAGGATGAAGAAGAGATTTCAAAAACAGCAGAACAAGACATACAGCAAGTTATTCTTTATGTCAACATAGTGTTATGTGCAAAATGCAAGCTTTTTAACATGCTCATAAAAAACAGTTTTACCAAGGAAGCAATGATTTTCTGTTTGGTTTCTAACACAATTAACTTCAGATTGATTTATTTTATTTCCAAATCAAAGAAGTTCGTATGTCATTATCTAGTCTGCTAAAATATTTAGCTTGAGATGTGTATGTTTCCTGCTGAGTGAAAACTATGTAGAGTTTAGAAGGTGAGTCATCAGTATAGTGATGCTTATAGTTTCTGCAGGACTTCAAATGACGCTGCAAAGTTACAAGGCTTTCACAAGAGGGGGTCCGTTTGATTCTGTTTAAAATGTTTGTGTGATTATCAACAAAAGTCTGCATGCCTAATCTAGCATGCACCTTCACACAAAAACAATCAACACACATAAGAAAGTGAGCACAAATAAATTCAGATGCATCAGGATTCAAATGACTTAGCAACAAGTTTCAACTCCCAATCCATCACCACAAGTCCCATTTTCTGCAGAAAGTCAAACCATTGCAATGTGAGTTTAAGACCAAAGCGTACTGTAGTACTGAAAGTGCAGAGCATCTCTAAGAGATGTCAGTGCAGCAGGCAGGTGAGGAAAACGAGGCATTGACTGTATAGAACTGCAGAGGGAGGCAGAAGTAGTGAGGCTCGTGGGACTGTACTTACTATCCCTGGGAATTTGGGGCTCTCTGCGGCGTTGTGGTTAAAGGTACCACTCATGGTAGAGGAGATTGTGTACGGCTTCTTCAAAGTGAGACTCACGGCATCCACAGACTGGCTCCTACCGCGGATCACCCGCTACGGAAAGAGATGATGAGGAGGAGGAGGAGGAGACACATTCACATGGTACTGATTCTTGTGACCTCTCTGCATCACTGTGTGGCATCATTACAGACTGAGAGGAGCCTCGGGGCTGTTCCCAAACACTGACCACTGCAGGCACAGAGCACTGATCTGATTCTGATCCTGACAGAAGAGGAAGCGACAGAGAACGCCGCTAAGCTTCAGTGCCCGGCGGGGGATTAGATGAGTCATTAGGTTTAGGTAGGTGGCAAGAGAAGAGAGAGGAAGTAAAAAGGCCAAGCGGATGACACAGATGTTAAACGTAGTTAAATCCCAGTACACCTCTTAGAGAAGCATGTGATAGTGAAAGAAATCCATCCATTCCCACTGATTTTATGACAAAGTGCAGAGAGAACGGCAACAAGTTACTGTTAGGATGCTTGAGCCAGAGAAGGGAAGCAGAGTGATGTGTTCCAGCAGGGAAAGCAGCATCTTCATTTAGATTTAACATCAATAAGGGACGCTGATAAAGCTCTCACAGCCCAGCTCACATACAAACAACAACAGTGGTGGAAACGCCCAGACAGAAGGTGTAGACAGACATCCAGCTGCAGCTAATAAACAAGAAAAGGTCACCAACAGTTAAGGTTTCTGTTTGGTGTCACTGATCTTTGGAGTCCATAATAACAGTGAATGTGATGCAGTAGCTTGAATAGTTTGACTTTTTTTTTTTGGGGGGGGGGGGGGGGGGGG
>SSNR01000048.1:204367-226598 GCA_006937965.1 Callopanchax toddi | reverse complement strand
GGGGGGGATAAAAACATTTGTTTTGTTAGAGAAAATCCACATCCCTCTGAAATCTCCCTGCTTCATAAAGTTACAGGCAGCAGCCAGTTCTCCCAGCTGTAGGACTGGAAATCAAACCAGTGGCACCTTTAATGTTGCAAATCAATACAGTAAAAAGAGGACAAATGACTTGTTTTGAAGGTTAAAAATTGCCAGCCTGTGTTTGTGAAATATGTTAAGTTTGAATTAAAATGAGGCCACCCTCCAACTCCAACTTCTCATGGCACTTTTTTCCAGAATGTTCCAGGATGCAAGACAGCCAGGTTGATGGTCCCGGTCTCTGCACCTGAGGCTCCGGTTACCTTAAAGGACTCGAAGAAGCCCCCTCCTGCTGCGCTCCCATTTTCCAGCTTGTCCTCGTCTCCTCCAACTCCCATTATGGCCTGGCTGTTCACATGGAGCTCCTCATAAAGGGTCTCCAGTAAAGCTGATCGTGTTCTCTCCTGATACGAACACAGACAATAGAGGAAACAAGCTCTATTTATTAATTTTAGTTAGACAATCAAAATGCAAGGAATGATGTTCAAGAACTCACCTCCAGTTTAGCAAATTTCTCAGCTTTGTAGCATGCATATTCTCCATTGATGAGTTTGGTAAACAGGAATTCATAGAATTCAGAGCCCTGAAAAAGCAGATGAGTTGTTACATTGGAAACTAAAAGTGACCAGATAAAGAGAGATGCTGCTGGGTTTTAGGTTTGGTTTCTCGTACTTTTTTGAAGACAGCGGGATTTGGAAGAGCCGGGCCGAAGAAAGGGACATCATCTCGGGCTGTCACTGATACCTAAACAGCAAATAATTACTGTTTATGCAGGAAACTACCAAACTTCTGCAAAGAACAATCGAAAAGACAGTAAGGAGATGTGTTACCTTGTAGAGAACATTGTCAGAGCAGGGGTTGATCACTTGGACCACGATATAAGCATGAAGAAAGTTTGATGCAATCATGTCTGGTACAAAAGGAGTGTTTTCTTCTTGGAATACAATGGCCACAATGTCATTCCCTATGTGCCTTTTTCTCTGCAACTGGAACACAATATCCCCAAGACAAGCAAGTGATTACATATCAGTGAAAAACAGTCTAAAACATGTAATAGCTGGAACTATGGAGACTGATGAATGGTATTTTGTTATGTGCTGGTTTCAGGGAGTCAGGTGTATTGTTTTTAAAATGCTTAATTCTTGAACTTTAATCTGTAAGACAGTAAGCAAAGTAAGGTGGACTCCTCCCTCAGGACTGGGAGTGACTGTGCCTCAGATATCTTTGTGTTTTGTTCACGAGTGATGGGAGAATGGAGTAAGGGATCTGCAGCAACAAGGGATCTGCAGGAGCAAGGGATCTGCATCAGTCTGTCTCAATGAAGAATGAGTTCAGATGAAAAGCAAAGCTCTTGGTTTGCTGGTCTGCTCCAGCACTAACGTGATCTGTGACATTAAAAGTCAAGTACAACAAATAAATAAACGATATTGAAAAAAAACCTGCTTGATTGATCAAAATGTGGACTATAAGAAAGGTCAATATTTTCTAATTATGCTTCATTTCTCCCCCTCACACCCCCTCAGCTGATTTGAATATGTGACCAACCACAAAGGGGAGCTGTTTTCCTCTTAGTCAGCCAGAACACACAGTATTAAGTCGACGTGGCACCCACAGCTTCTGGGCAAGAAACTGAACAATTCCAAAGAAAAGGTTCTTGTATGAACTAGTGATTTTTATCTTTGAGCTCAAATTCTGCTTGAAGTCCAAGAGTTTTTTATATCCTCCTGTTTTTGGCACAACAGAGATTTTACATGCAAAATGTGTTACTATAATAGCCAGAGGGAACTTGTCTGACTGCTTGTTTTGAATGGTGAGAGGTGTGTTTGTGTGGTGTAGTGTGACACTACCTGCTGTGTGTCCCCCTCTGTGTAAGGCAGCTTTGTGGACACATGGAACATGACCTCTTTGTTGTGGTAGTTGCAGTAGACAGATTCTGTGCCAGTCTGCCCATGAGTCACATCTAACCCTCCGCGGAAACTGCAAGCACACAGAGCCATGTCTAACAGGATATTCTACCATCACTGCAGAAGCATGACCATCGTTCCTACAGCCTGCATAATGATGCAAATTGGCGATGGCGTTGTATTTGTGGTAGTGTATTTATAACTATTGTTATTACCCTTTAAAGTTGTGGAGTTCAATTTTCTCTCCCAGAAACTCCAGGAATTCTACAAAGGCAGGACTCTCTTCACTGTTGCCAAACAGCTCCTCTTCTGAAGTCTGTAACGGGCAGAGAAAATGAGCAAAATCAAAGCCCAAACAGGAGCAGGTATAATTATAAAATACTGAGGGTATGCTCAGAATAAAATATACAGTTTATGTATGTGTGTGTATACACATACATTCACATTTATACACTGTATTTGTGTGTATATTTAAGTGAGATTTAAGAGAATAATAAGCATTGCTAAAATGGAGAACATTAGCATCGTATAGTGTTATAGAGTTAATCAACAAATGACCAGGGTTTATAGAAAAGAACGCTTGCTTTAGCGATCAGCTCGGCTGGATGGTTGATTATCTATTGTCAGTGAAAAGGGAAAGGTGATGCGAGCACTAACAGATAGAAGCATTGCTAGAGAAGGTTGTTTAATATTTATGTCTTTCCTTGCTGTTTGCCTCCATAACTATGCTGGAATGAATAGACAATGAGTACATGTTAGTGTGTATCTTTGTGAGATGTCCCCGTTGGTTCCTTAGCATGACTGATTTCTACAGTCTCAGCTTCTACTCTACCCAAATGTGAAGTACCCTGAGAGAAGCATGCAATTGCCTCTGTTGGCCTCCCACCCCCAGCTCCCCCTAAAGAGTACACAAAAGGCCTGATTGCCTCAGAAAATGAGAGGGTGAGCTGGAGACTGCCACAATGACTGGGCTTGAGTGAAAGCCATAATTAAAACAAGAAGGACCGAGCATAATCAGTTTCCTTGAGAAAAGCAGAAATTACAATGTAGGCTCATTTTTCTAGGAGGGAAAATCAAGGGGATCCATACAAGTCCCTCCTACGAATCCAATCACCATTCTCACCTGTCCAAACTTCTGATAGATGACTCCAAATTTGAAGTTGTTGCTGATCACATGTTCATCAAAAGTGACAATGAGCCTTGAAGCCTGCAGAAATGACAGATAATAATCAATTATTTGTTCATGATTTCCATTCTGAGAATGCCTGCTGGCTCACTGACTTCAGCTCATCGAGCCTCATTTTCTGCCGTATTGTCTCAGTTCTTGTCAGATGCAATCATTAGGTACATTTATCCTCAAATGCAATATTCTCAGTCATTAACAGTAACATGATTTCTAATATTTAACACACAAAAAAAGCTTTTCCTCAGGTAATCAGGTTCTCAGTGGTTTGCTCTCAGTTTTTAGTTTCAAAGAAATTAGGACCAGGACATTACACATTTAACTTTTGAAGATCTGATGGTTTGTGCACTGTCTAAAACTATATCTACAACTTGAATGGAAGCTTTGGTACCAGCTGATTCAGAGCAGGAGCTGTGTTCATCAACCCAGGATGCTCTGTCAAGACTCACACACTCCTTCTCTTTTCTCTCTTTTGTGAGGTTTCAACTTTAAAACATTTTTCATTAAGTGGTTGGGTTTTATCATTCCTTAACAGGCATCAGGCAATGAGTTTCATGTTAAAGTAAGGATGGGATTGCAAGACTGAGTATTTTTAGTAAATTATTTTTTTAAATGAATCACATTTGTGTGGATAACTTTCACATTTTAGGCCAAATATACAAAAAAATTAAAATAAAATAATAAAAATAATACATGCACTCGGAGCAATGGCTCCCAAACATTTTAGCTTTGGACCTAAAATAAATGACAAAGACTTTCAACACCAAATATCATAAATCAGATGATACATATAATGCTAAAAAGCTGAAAAGACAAGTAAAACAGCTTTTACTGTTATTGAACAGCTTATGACCATTTATTCTTGTTGCTTTTAGTTTTAATAATAGCTAAATTAGGAACAGTTTTGGAGGTTTAAAAATGTATTGATTTAATTTATTCAGTTTTTAATCAGAAAGAACTTATCAAGATCCAAAGTCTCTTATTAGAGCATCCTGGCCAAGACAAAACACAGCAGCAGTTCTATATAAACATGCAAACAATCATAACACAGTAGTAAAACATGAGAAAACTAAAAGCATAATGATGGACTAGTCTGGGAGAGCTGATGAAAGCACCTGCAGTCATGTAGGTTTGATTTCTGAACGTTTCAAGATCACAAATTTAAATGAATGAATGCAACGATTTGCTAAATCCAACTGGCATAAAAGGGAAATATAAAGAACAAATATAAATTAAACAAAACAAAAAGAATCACATTTACTTATAGGGAACATAAATATAGTGTAGTGTTTCATGCCCACAGTGGGGTTCTGACCAACTTTCAGAACCAATAATTATGAGGAAGGTATTTTACTGAATAGGTTGAAATGTGTGAACGCTTTGACTAATGTGCACACATTGTGATTTTCTCCAGATGCAACTGAGATAAAAGACCCAGACTAAATAGATTGTGAGGTGCTTCTGAACACGGTGTTTCACAGTTTGTTGCTCTGATTGGTTTTAGGCTCATGTGATTGTGGCTGATGTCATTTTAATCAGCACACCATCATGAGTTGTGTTTTTGTCTGAAAATGCACTATAGCTAATTCCAAAGAACACGTTGTATTGATTTAATCTTCACCTCTTGGAAAAGAAACAGGAAAAGACACAGAAACTGCAGCTGCAAACTTCTAAACCAGAACTTACCTTTGGATAGAGGACGGGATAAAAGCGGTCTACGTTGACGTCTTCACAGACAAGCTTAGATGGAAAAGAAAAACAGGAAGTTTGGCTGAATTAAGATTTTGTCACAAATGATCAATCATAGTCAAAAAGTGATTTCTTTTCTTACTTTGGCCATCTGGATGACATTAGGAAACTCTGTCAGGCAGGAAATGGGGATCACATCATGGTAGGTTTTCAGCTTGGTCCTGGTGAAGCCATAAAACAATTAGCGATGGAACATTTCCATCAGATAGGAAAGAGATGATCCGGTATGAACCATTATCTAACTCCCCACCCTTGCCTCTCTTTGCTTTCCCTCCCTCCCTCCGTGCATTGCCACCCACTCTCTGGTCTAAACTGTCCATCTGTTCCTTCACTGTGAAAATGACAGTTCTGTTGACACTCTCTCTAACTTTATGACTTCTACAATAACACCCAGGGAAGATGTGAACATTCTGTCAACACGACATAAAAAAAGAGCATACAATATACATTCTGGGTCTCGTTTTTTTATTAAACCTATATATTACTTCAAATACTGATAAACATTATAGTCTGTTTGTATAGTGATCATTACCTGAGCATCAGACGGAGATGTTCCTGGTCACCAATCACGTCGTATTTTATGGAGAACACCAGGTGTCCGAGGTTACCGTCCACTGAATAGTAATTAAAGTGCTCCTGCAGGCACAGAGCAGGCAGACAATAAATTAACATATATAATCAATACCGTTTAATAACCAGAGTTCTATCTCTGTAGGTTTTCTGTCACATGCAGAACAAATTTATGTTGTTAAAGCAGGAGGCTGAAGTAAATGCCTCGTCATAAAGCCAAACACTGAGGTGTGCTCCATGAGGATGTGCGTTCCTACCTTATCGCTCTCTTAATGAGCAAGAAGTGGAATTTATTAGGTGTCAAATATTCTAATAAAATTCAAGTGTTCACAAATAAGATGAAGAAAAATCTTACAGAAGAAAATGAATCATTTAATTAATTACAGTAATTTAATTTTACAATCATTAGAAATGCGTAAATAAGTTTTAACCCAAATAATGAACAAAGTACAAACTAAGTTAGAAATTTTTAAAAAGCAAAAATAAGATGCTTTAGGAGGAAGGTGCTGATTGAACAAGCTCCTCTCTCCTTAAAAAAACCCTCCTAAAATGATTTTTAACACAAAAGCATCCATTACATAACTAAACTAACTCCTTTATGTTGCACAAAAAGGAATAACCTGATATGATACAACAATACCAACAAACTGTCTCAAGAAAAGCCAGACAGACACCTGAACAAAACACTCAGGTTTGGTTCTGCAGCCTGTCTTCTCATTACAGTTTGTTAGGAAACGCTCCAAAGGACTCAAATATTATAGGTGACAAGCTCCTCACACTGACGTGACTTGGTGGGATCTCTGGAACAGTTTTAGACTGGTTCAGATCGTACCTCTCAAACAGAAGTTTCAGTGTCCATATAAACAACATCATGTCAGATACTACAGATCTGTTCTGTGGGGTACCCCAAGGCTCTGTTCTGGGTCCACTCCTGTTTTTACTATATCTCCATCCTCTTGGACAGATCATTAGTAGATGTCACAATGTCTCCTACCACCTTTATGCAGATGACATTCAGCTGTACTGCTCCTTCAAGGACTCAGAGTTCTACAAACTGTCTGAACTACTGGAGTGTCTGTCAGCTACTAACTGGTTAGAAAAGAACTTCCTTCAGTTAAACCCTGAAAAGACTGAATGTCTGATTGTTGCCCCTGATAGGATGGTCCCTCTGATCAGTCAACATATTGGACATTTAAGTTCTGCTGTAAAGTCAAACCTGAGGAATCTGGGTGTTATTTTCGACCAATCAATGTCTCTTGAAGGTCACTCAAAACAGCTGGTCAGAAACTGTTTTTATCATCTGAGAAATATTTCCAAACTGAGAAAGTTGGTGTCAAAACCTGAACTGGAAATGGTTCTTCATGCTTTGATCTCCTCCCGTCTAGATTACTGTAACACACTTTTCACATGTTTGAACCAAAAAGCCCTTTATGGCCTTCAGCTGGTCCAGAACTCTGCAGCGAGGCTCCTCACTGGAGCAAACAGNTGGGTGCATTGATGGCTTTTCCAGAAGCCTCATATGGCTTGAGGCCTACAAAACAAATAATGATCCAAGAGTCATTGCTGGATATTTCATGGATGCAGTGATTAAAGCTGAGGGTTGCCCTTTAAGACTGAGGATGGATTTTGGGACAGAAAATGTTCATGTGGCTGACATGCAAAGATTTTTGCACGTTTCTGAAGATGGACCAGAAATGGAAAATGTCACATTTGGTCCAAGCACTGGAAATCAACGCATTGAAAGATGGTGGCTGACCCTGCGAAGTGAATGTGTTCAGTTTTGGATTGACCTCTTTGACAAACTCAGAGCGGATGGATTCTACGCAGACAGCTTCTTGGACAAAGCACTGATTCAGTTCTGTTTTCTTCACAGAATACAGGTGAGCCAAACATGGTGTTTTAATTTACAATAATAACAGATGTTTTGAGAGTAGAACACTTATTGAAAGTAGTCATGAGAGCTATAAATTTAATATTCTAAAAATCATCTGTAATCTAAAATTCAGAAACCTAAGTTACATAATAACCATTTCATATTAAATAATAAAACATAAAATTATTTGAACAACCTAATTCTAGACTTTGTTCTTATAATTTCATGCCAGTTAACACAGGGGCTTCATAATTATGCAACATTATTTTTATAGAATAAAACAAATACCTTAACCTATTTCTAACTGAAAATGGCAAGGCTATCTCCCTATAGTAAATTTGTCTAAAGTGAGTTGGATTTTAAAGGAGGTTAATTAAAATTTTATTTTGAAAATTGACTCTAGTTTTACATTTTGATTAAACACATTAAAAAGCTAGTTATTGGCCTTTAAACTGTGCATTTGTCTAAAACCCTTGTTTTACCTCTGAATGTTGTTTTAATATTTGTGACTGTTTTTATATTACAGGAAGAACTAAATGAAGTTGCCTCAGCTTGGAATAATCACAGGATACGTCCAGTACACAACTCAAGAAGTCCTCATGGCCGCCCATCCATCATGCATGCAGTACCTCAGCTGTACGGAGCCAGGGACTATCTGCACCACACAGATCTGAATCAAGTAGAAGCATGCTTGGAAAACTGTGTGTTCAAAGACTTTCCATGTGATGAAGACGTCTTCAATATTTGTGTGGACCTTATTTCAGAGCATCATCTGGAGGTAACAGATGAGGTGTTTGCTACGGTAGATCTATACATTAAACTTAGACAGCTTATTAGCAGTGAATTTGTGCTTGACCCCTAAAGGGGAATAAAAAGGTTACACTTTCATACCAGTACATTATAGTAGACATTTTCTCTAAAGTGGCAGAAACTCATAATAAAGCCAATATAAACACTTGTAAAATCAGTCACATTGCTATTTTTCAAAGAAAAATCATTAAAATATATCCTTACGTATAAGACAAGTTATATAGGATGTACTGTACTTTAATTGGGATATATATTTAGTCATTTGTGTAAAAAGATGACTTTATGCTTTCCTTTTCCATTTGATAATGGCTTCAATCAAAAATCAAGTTCATATTTTGAAGTGAGAATAAAAATGTTATTGTCTTGAAATGTTATGGGTCTATGCACAAAAACATTACACACAGATTAATTGAACAATTATTTTATTATGTCCTTCAAATTAAACTTTGGTGCACTGTTTATGTTTTGTAAGACTCAACAGAAAATTGCTTTTGTAAATCATAAAATGAAAAATAAAGTGTCTCAATGCACAGACATGTAATATAAAATATTGCAGGGCAAAACACATAACAGAAAACTGTGTTCTTTTAAAGCTGTTTTCTAATTCAAGTATATAACAAACATTCATAAAAAAACAGTACAAAAAATGTAAACATCAATTTGATGGAACAGCTCTAAAGAGCTATGTGCAAAGATATATAAAAGTTCAAGGTAAGAGCAGTACAAAACATAATTATGGGAATTGATCAACCACTGCTTTTCTATAAGATGACTTGTCTGCTAAGATATTGATGAACAATCTTAAGAATCACAAAGAGCAAACTCTACAGTATTAAAAAAAAACCTAGTGCATGGTCTTCTTTGCCAACAAAACTGAAAGAAACTGAAAAGATTTCAGGTAAAATAATCAAAATTCAAGCTGTATGAATACACTGATACACAAAAGTCAAAATTTAAGCAAAAATGTTGGAAAAACAAAATTCAAATTATGTTTAGGTTTGCCCTCAATTGGCAACACATTTTATGTAAGTCTAACACAAAATATAATACTTCCAGAAATGGTAAACGGTTACTTAATTTTAGTTTTCACTCCACCTGACAACCGCAGCACATCCAGGATCTACTGACCTTAAAGGCTGATTCATTTCAAAATCAGAGGCAACTGGAGGTAGAAGTGTAAAGGAGAAACGCTTTGTGTGTCAAATGAAATAACCAAGGAACTAGTTTAAAATACAAAACACTTTAAACTTTTTCTACAAATGTAGTCATTTTCTGTTGCTGAAAGTAAAGCCTGTGCCCTTACACGATGTCCATTACCCAAACACTGCTTTCCAAGACTCTGTTCATTTCATGTCTGAAGTCTGGGTAGTTTTCATAATTAATTGGTAACTCCAGGTAGCAACCACATGTGTGGGCAACTGGGCGTCTCTGAAGACCTTGCATTTGTGTGAAGCTGACACTGACGCTCTTTCCAAGAAACAAATCAGACCCTGTGCAAAAGCGGAGAAAAAAGGACAGGTGCTGTGTGTCTGATTCCCTAAGATATGAGTTTAAATATTTGCTGATGCTTTTCTGCTGGTCATTCATGGTGGTTGGGTATATAACTGATCGAATGACTTTTCTTAATGTTGGCTGTAGATTTTCATATGCAGATGTAATGGCTCCCAGCTCTGACCTTAGGGGAGTGAGGACATTGCTCCACTGCTCAATAACAAAGGCAGGTTCTTGAATCAGCTTCTGATGGGCAAGTTCCTCCAATAGTTGTTCTATGTTTGCAGCTGTTGGCACTCTGCGACAGTTGTGGAGATCCATGACTTCAAGCAGTTCTTCTTGGTCCACATTAGCAAAATCTGAACGACAACATTCAAAGATCATTCGATCTGACTCTGTAACATACCTGAGAAAGCTGTCAACAAGAGGACTTTTAATACAGCCCAGAGCAGCTTGTTCCAGTATAACGGGGGCAAGTTTAATAGGAAGATACTTCTCTTTTTGCCATCCAAAAGAAATGATCCTGCCAATGCTTTCCCATTGTTGCTGTCCAAAGTCATGACGCAAGTAAGGAACCTTAAAGTCATTTCCCAATGTGCACTGCTCATAAAAGTCCTGCCAAAACTCAGATAAAACATCCCTTAAAACTCCTCCTTCATCAACAGCCCTTTCCAGCCTTCCATCAGGAAGTATTACTTGGANGGGATCTCTGGAACAGTTTTAGACTGGTTCAGATCGTACCTCTCAAACAGAAGTTTCAGTGTCCATATAAACAACATCATGTCAGATACTACAGATCTGTTCTGTGGGGTACCCCAAGGCTCTGTTCTGGGTCCACTCCTGTTTTTACTATATCTCCATCCTCTTGGACAGATCATTAGTAGATGTCACAATGTCTCCTACCACCTTTATGCAGATGACATTCAGCTGTACTGCTCCTTCAAGGACTCAGAGTTCTACAAACTGTCTGAACTACTGGAGTGTCTGTCAGCTACTAACTGGTTAGAAAAGAACTTCCTTCAGTTAAACCCTGAAAAGACTGAATGTCTGATTGTTGCCCCTGATAGGATGGTCCCTCTGATCAGTCAACATATTGGACATTTAAGTTCTGCTGTAAAGTCAAACCTGAGGAATCTGGGTGTTATTTTCGACCAATCAATGTCTCTTGAAGGTCACTCAAAACAGCTGGTCAGAAACTGTTTTTATCATCTGAGAAATATTTCCAAACTGAGAAAGTTGGTGTCAAAACCTGAACTGGAAATGGTTCTTCATGCTTTGATCTCCTCCCGTCTAGATTACTGTAACACACTTTTCACATGCTTGAACCAAAAAGCCCTTGACCGCCTTCAGCTGGTCCAGAACTCTGCAGCGAGGCTCCTCACTGGAGCAAACAGGAAAGATCACATCACTCCTATTCTGAGGTCTTTGCACTGGTTACCTGTTAAATGTAGAGTTCATTTTAAAATCCTGACTCTAACTTTCAGGGCCCTACATGGTCAAGCTCCTCTTTATGTTACTGAACTGATAAAGCCGTACGCTCCAACCCGAGCTCTCAGGTCCACAGACCAGAATCTCCTAACAGTTCCAAGGACCAGATTTAAAAGTCGAGGTGATCGCTCCTTCCAGTCTGTTGCACCTCGACTTTGGAATGAACTTCCTTTAGTTTTACGTTGTATAGACAGTCTGGACTCCTTTAAAAAGCAGCCGAAGACCCAATTATTCAAAACTGCCTTTAACTAAATCTTTCATGTTCTCTTATTGGTGTTTAATCATTTTGATTTGTAATGATATTTTGTTTGTTTTATTGATTTTATTTGTTGTTTTTTGATCATGTTTGATTCTGGATTTTGTGAAGCACTTTGTGATTTTTGTCTGTGAAAGGTGCTATATAAATAAACTTTACTGACTGACTGACTGACTGACGTCTATAAACACACAAATCAAGATCACAGATACAGCATCACTTCTAACACACTAATATTGAACTCTCAAACACAAAAAGTTTCATCTCCTCCTTTTCGTGTTCATTTTTACTCCATCTAGCTTGTCTTATGTTGTATTGTCATTTCAGATTAACTTACCTATGTGTGTGTGTGTGTGCGTGTGCTGTGCTGCTGACCTTTCCCAGAAAGTGTTTCCGGAATAGTGTTGCTGTTGTGTTACATTCCAGCTTGGTGCGGGTGTTAGGAGAGGGCGGCTGGGGCAGCTCAGCCTCGCTCAGCTCGTGGTTCATCCCCTCGATCCAGTAACCACCAAACTGTGGCAACAGGATGAGCGGGAAGGGGCTTCTTCTTCCCAACACCTGTGTCAGATGGTAACAGACAGAAGATTGTATGAAAGTATTACGATACACAAGTGTTTAAGATGAAAACTGTTCCTTCATACCTCATGGACACTTGGATACGGAATGTAATCTTCTTCAGTCTGAAAAAAACAACAAATATATTTAGTTCATGTAAGAACATATATATATATATATCCTTATTTCTCTAATACCAATAATACTTCCACACACAATGTACTGTTTGGAGGTTTGGGGAAACACTTTTAATACAGACAGAAAACCTAAAGCAATAAGAATAAACTCAATTAAATTTACCAACATGGTCAAATTACAAACAACACAAGTACTTTTTATAGTACATATTAATATATTTCCTGTATATGTGACTGTTCCATGTCAAAAAGACACAGGATGAACTAAGGAGGACAGTTTGTGAGACAGAATGTTAGAACACATGTAAGGAGTCAGAGTTGTTCAATACAAGGAGTAAAGCTATAGAATAACTTGGACTTTGTACCACAGTTCATCCATTTACTGAACTGTTTTATCCACTGAGAGTCACGGGGAGTTGGCTCCAGCAGTCACTGGGTGAGGGTCCTGGACCGGTCTCCAGTCTACCAGGGACACTCATAGAGACAAACAACCACTCAAACACTCACTCAGACCTATAGGGACAATTTAGAGTCACCAATTTGCCTAACTTCCATGTATTTTAGCCTGTGGGAGGAAGCAGGAGGACCTGGAGGAAACCACATATGCATGGAGCGAACCTGCAGTCAGGAATCAAACCTGCGAGACAACAACGCCTCCACGCAGCCCACTTTTAGAAAACTATACATCAAAAACATTATTTTAAAAAACTAAATTAATTGTAGGTAAACCATATATCATTCAATGTATGTGAATTTTTTGTGTGCACATGTATAAATCCATGCATGAATTTATGACTAAGTTATTTTTTGTTTTAAGAACCAAATTAAAATAATTAAACTAACCTTACACTATAGGAAACTGTTTTAGCGTCACTGTATAAATGTTTAGCCATTGAATCAGTTGTCAATGCATGTTTTTCTAAATAAAACTGAATAAATTATAGGATGGTTAAATCACTCTTATTGTTTGATTGATGCAGGAAGTGTCGTACCTTCAGAGGTGGAGGAAGGCTGCATCTCTGCTCATCCATCCTGCTGCCCTGTTAGAGGAGACGGTTAAATCAGAGTACTGAGCTACACAAGTCACCAATAATGACCGAGAACTAAGATACAAAGTTTATAATCCAAAAAGAAACAAAACAAACAGGAAGAAAATGATCAAACTTATTAAGCAACAGCACAGTTTTCCCAGGAGATATACAGCAAGCAACAAAGCAAAGTTAAAGAGGGACAGATGGGAAAACCCAGAATAGGATACGAGATCGGACAGAGATACTGGAAGGCAGTGCAGAGTGGGGAGTGGCTGCAAAGTGCATTAAACACAATGAAGAAGAAATTTGACCCTGCAGGTGGGATAAATCAGTTAGGTTGAACGCCTTCATTGCAGCTGAGGTGTGTTTGTGAGAGTGAGAGAGGAGCAGGAAGGAGCAGCGGTGATAATAAAGCTGAGCTGAATGATGGTGCCTGCCTTCAAGGATGCATCTCATCATGCCAACGTCTGACTTCTGGACAAAAATACTTTGTTTTAAATGTTCAGCCACATAAATGATGGTAAAGCTGCTGAAAGCTTTGTGTCAGCTGACACTGACTAACGTGTACACCAGTGCTGCAACAAACACTGCATTTTGATAAGCTCTATCTTAAAACTCATGTGTGTGACTAAATAAAACATCCTCCCAAAGTCTTTAGAAAGCAGGAGATGGCTTTGAAGTGAGATAATAAGCTTACAGTGCTGTCAGCCAGTGTTTCAACCAGAGTGTTAACAGACACTGAGAAAGAAAAAGGTTAAAAAAAAATAATAATAATAATAATACAACATACAGCTCCTCTGAGCACACAAGACTCAATATCCTTTCTAAAATGCAGAAAAAGAGAGAGAGGCGCTGCAGAATCAGGAAGAGACAGACTGATGGGTTAGTGAGGTCATCTCAGTGAGCCGAGACAAAGCACAGAGATCACTGTGTCATCTTACCTGCATCCTCTCAATCATTTCAAAAAAATCTGTGGACTGGGGAGAGGAGATGACAGGTTTGAGTTCATTTGTTGGCTGGAAAGTTAAAATTATTTCTAAAGAAGTACATGTAACAAATCACAGCAAAAACTGATGTATGTTTTTAAAAGCCTTGTTTTTAGACATTTTAACTTATTTTTGTCTAAAAATATATATATATATTCTTACAGCCCAACTTGAAATTAGACAAATCTTCCTAAATAGGGTCAAATTTTCTAGATTTGAGCAAAAAATCTGGAGTAAGCAAAAGTTGCTTGGAAGATACCTTCAAACTAGCAGATTTTTCTGCATTTAGAATAATTTGCTAATTTGCTTTTCAGACTAAAATAAGTTAAATTGTCTAAAAACAAAGCATTTATTTTACTTTCTTAGAAGTCAAATATGATGATTAATTTTTCAAATGATATAACTTAAGAAGATGTATTGTTCACTGGTATATTGGTGGTAAATTAATAATCAAAATCTTCTGATTTATTTAATTATCAGAAGGACATGAGTTTATGGGTCTGCAACCTCCAGCTTTGGGGTTGAATACAATTTTTTTGTAGCTTTGACCAAAAATACCATGATAATGAATTATTATAACAATATATTTAGGTAAACACAATGTAAATACTGGTCTTAGATGGGTTTTTTGTAAATCTATCAACATTTCTGATATATATTCCAGACAGACAGTGTGATGTTTTTCTGAAATCCACTATAGAATTTAAACAGCTAATTTAGACAAGATGCTGAAAGGAAATAAGGTTTGTACACAACAGAAAATGAGACGCTGAAATTAAGTGTTCATTTGAAAATAAGCCAAATTATTGTGATAACAATTAGAACAAAAAATAAAGGCTTGTTTTTGATTATTAAAATCTTAATAAAAGTTGCAGCAAATCATATTTTTTGTTTATGTCAGAAGAAATTCATTAAGTCATAATTAAGGATAAGCTGGCCTTAATGTTTATTTTGGTCAATTATTAGGATGTAAGTTTATGCAGTGTATTTTCAAAAGGGAATACTTAGTATTTATTCACAAATACAGAAAGTTCTGTGTTGTGTAGTTAGATGTTTACATTTTATCAGAGGGCAAAGTAAAAGCAAGAAAATCTTTGGTCTATTTATTTAATCTAAAAATGTTACCAATTTTTTGTGGTTCTTTTATCAATAATGGAATCAATAATAGGTAGTTTTCTCTTCACGCATTCTTTATTTTAGGCTTTATTTGCAGCTCTGGACACATTTTGTTTATTGTCAGAAATGGCTCTCCTGCTTGTGAGAGTTGCAGACCCCTGGCCCGTTCACAAGAACCCTTTACACACTTTCTATTGTTGGGCTGCAATTTGATCCAAAACAGGTCTGACTGCAGCTGTTGTAAACAAACTGTTATGGTAAAACCAAACTCAGATATAAAAAAAACTAAAAACTCTCAAACCAGCTGAGCACCGTGCAATATTAATACAACATGACAAGATTTTAATCACATTATTTATCTGTTTTGAGAAGCTAGAGAGCATCCTGATTCACCAACTAAACCTTCTGATGACCATCCATTATCACATTCATTTTCATCAACATTTTACATTTTTGCAGAACTAAAAGAAGTTTGTCACAGTCCATGTAAATCCTCTGCACAAGCCCTCTCCAACCCCTCATAAAATTGTCTTTTAAATTAACATGCAAAACCTGCCCGTGCCAGCTGACATCAGTAAACATCACCAAAAAAAGCTAACAACAACATTCTATGCAGGTCTTGTGTGATTAAAAGAACACTAAAAGGTTCAGCTTGTAAAGCCTGACACGAATACTTTGTGTACTGAGCAATCGTGTCTAGGCTTTGTGTGAGTTTGAGTAAAGTCCTCCACCATGTGCAAACAATAGTCTGCCACAAACCCTGAAAGTAAATAACTCTGGCTCTAACCAGAGATTAGAATAGGAGGATGCACCACTAAGCTTCTCTGTGAGGCTTAAATTAAACTTGCAGCTATAAAAATGTACAATTTTTATTCACTCCAAGCAAAATGATCTTCCACAAAGGATACTTGTGTCTTTGGCTCATCAGTTCAACAACCCTTCATTAAGGAGTTTTGCATTTGCAACCCCTTCATTTAATTCCACTGCTGCTGTAGTTTATCATCATTTTCTCAAAGTAAAGCTACTTACACTGCTGGGTTTCTTCCAGTGTGTCTTTGTCACCATTGGAGCACGCTGGTTGTCAGGCTTTTCAGCCATAGTTACCTGTGCAGAAACTAAAATCCTGCAGCTTGGAAAATATTTCAAAGTGACTTTAACAAGTTTGGGTTAAATAGTCCATGAGTGCTGAGCCTTTCTCAAATGCGTCCGAGCTGTGACACCTGAGTCAAAGCTGCCCCCCTGCTGACTGCACCCATCAAAAAGAGGCGCTGGAGACGACATCCACAGGCTCCACCAATGAGTGTCGTAAACACACAAGATTACCAGCGAGAGTGTCTCAGGTTGCAAAGCAAAGACAGCTTTGTTGCTTTATGTTGAGGGAAGTAATCCTGTGAATGAAGCTTGAGACGTCCCCTCTTGTCCAGCTGACGTTTTACTCTCCCACGCTGCAGGAAGAAGTTTAAATCACATGTCATCCTCCTCTGTTTTACTCACTGAGTGATCCGGACTCAGGCTGACAGGCAGCTGGAGGTGGAGTCCATGTTGTGCTCCCACAGACGACTGCTGCAACACGCTTCACCAGACATGTTCATTTCAAGTCTTAAACCTCTGAAGTGTAAGTCCAAGTCAAGTTCTTAAACCTAAACCTGCAAGTTTAAGTCAAGTTTTAAATTCTTCAGATAGAAATCCAAGTCAGGTCTCTGATGACTGAGATAAATATTCTTCCATCAGATTTCGTCCGTAACCTAAAACACTGAACTGCTGTGTTCAAATCCCTAATGTTTTATAGACTCAAGTCTCAAACTTAAGTTCCAAGTCAACAAGAGGTAGTGATTCTTTAAGTGTGACTCGAGTCCCCCAGTCTCAGACTCGGGCCCAACATCTCTGTGATTTACTAGAATCTTAAAAATGAAAAATGAACACATGAAAATCTAATTTTTCTTATAAGATAAGATCAACACATCTCATTTTTGCAGTCACTTCTTCAGAGAAGGCCCAAATGGAGGATGTGTGAGGGGATATACGGAGAGCAAAGCTACCACAAAGCAGGTGTTGGAGCTGAGACCTTTTAATAAAAGAGCTAATGGAATTGTTATTATCACAGTGAACAAATTAGCTGAACCACGCCTCCTCTCTCCTCCTGACTCTTTACCTGGAACTCTGCGTTTCCTGATGGAGCTCATTAAGGCTTTGACCAGCTCTTAAAGTGGACTCAGCTTTTTTCTTTTGATGTTCAAAATGTTTGGAGGTCTGTGAGGATTCAGTCATTAGTGAGCTAAAGAGGCTGCTTTCAGGCAAGAAATGCCTTTTCTGAAACCTCATCCAGCTGCTGCAAAGCAGTGTAATGACTGAGGTTTGTGTCAGGTATCACCTCTAACGTGCCACAAATAGCTTTCTTGACATTTTTATTGAGTTTTTGACACTGAAGTGAATATTAAACTTTGAAAATGATGAAGATTTTTCATGTTTTCATAGCATGGATGAAGTAGGCAGTCACTCTAAAACCTGCTGGGGTTAATTGCAGATTGACCTGGTTTCTGCAGGCTGTGATTAAAGCGATACACTCCTCTGAGTCTTGCCCCACTAAGCCATTATTGTACCACAGCATAACACATTCTCATGCTGGAGTTTCTTAACATAGATGTCAAATCCAGCGTAATTAATTAAAATTTCACATTAAGATCTCTTACTTGATGTCAGAGGTTGCAGGAAAAGAGGGAACTATCTGCTCCATGTGGGGTAGAAATATGTGGACGAAGTTTGAAACCTTTCAGGTGTGACGTACCAAATGAGAGCTGCAGGGATCAAGAGTGACTTTTAAACAACCTGGTCTCATTTCTCTAAATCTTAATCCCTTTCTCTTCTGATTCTCTCTACTCCCAACAGATTAAGTCAGGTTCTGGAGAAGCTTATTCCAAAGTGTGAGAATCCTCATAAAATCAATCCGACCTAAGTGAGATTTTATCCGCTTATGATCACCAGCGAGCTAAGGTTCCGTTCCATTTTTATCTCCAATTTATCCAACCTGCAAAAGCTGAGAGATTCCAGCAGCGTGACAGATTTTCTTGGTGCTGCAACACCAGAGATGAATCTATCCTGTTTGATTTCTGCCTGAATCTTTTTGACATTGTCATTTCAATTCTACATCTCGTGGTTTTGCATTTTGTTTTTCTATTGATGTAAGAACATTTTCAATGACTGAATCCCTCAAAAAACAAACACACATTTAGAAAGTCCATTAAACTAAAAAAAAAAAACTCTCTCCTTTATAAAAAATTCTTCAAATATAATAAATTATGATTAAGTTTGAGAAACAATTAAGCCCTGAACTGAATCTAGGTCACTGACAGTCTATTTTGGTATCTGATGATGACATACATTCTCTTTGTATAAAAAGTGACATTTGTTCAGACAGACTCTGATTTGGAAGCTTTGATGGAAACGCAGCTTTTGACTGAAACTTTGTCAGAATCAGGCTGTTTCCTTCTAAAAATAGACGTCTTATTAACTGAGTCAGTCAAACGTAATAAACACAATGACTGCTCTAATTACAGAAGTTATATTTACACAAACGAAGACAAGATTAATTATAAAAGGACTGAATCTGATAAATCGTGAGAGATCAAATGAAGACACAACACAAAGAGTGTGTCCAGACAGAAGTGCAGGAGACAGAATGAGAGGTGACACGTAACAAAGATCACAGAAAGGGGGAGTGACGCAGAGCTGTATCTGGTAAGGTCAGGGGGTCATAGTTCAGGTTTGACCCCACCTCCCCCGGTTCTCCCCCTTACCTTGTGAAGCGGAGGGGTGGTGTGTGTGACCGTGGGCTGGAACAGCTGAGGCTCTAGGGGTGCAGCAATTCGGGAGTCACTCCCATCTTGTTTCCTGCAATCAGATGAAAATATTCAGTCAGAAAAGGTCACTTAGTTTGAGGTGGAGCAAGTGGACAACAAAGGGAATGCCACAGGGGATGCTGTTGGTCTCTGAGGACAGGAAAAGGTATTTGAGTGGAGTAGTGTTGAAGCACTGAGGTGGTCTGATGCACTCCTCATTCATGTAAATGCCCTGAAACTTGACCTTTTATTTGCCAGAAAATGCAAGTTTTGATTTAGTTTAAGTTCCTGGTTAATCCATTCAAATAATTTAGTGATCTAATGCTGCAGCCTATTGACTGAAAGGGTCCCTGATATTCATTCTGACCAAATTCATCATTTTAGTAGTAAAACTCGTCTTCTAAATCTCCAATATACTGATTGTCTGACAAAAAAAAGACATTAATTTGATGTTCAAGCAAAAAAAAAAAAAAAAAGACATCCGAATGCAAACATTTAAAATGAAGATTCCTCAACAGAATGCTTAACTTCCTCCCTCCTTCATGCTGCTATAAAGAGACTTGGTGTTATTATAGACCAGGATCTGTCCTTTAACTCTCATATAAAACGTGTTGCCAGGACTAATTTCTTCCATCTCTGTAATTTTGATGGAATTAGAAACAGAAACTATCCATTATTCATCACTTCCAGACTTCATTCCTGCTATTCTCTATTATCAGGATGTTCAAAACGTTCTCTCAGAGCCTCCTGATCCAGATGCTGCTGTCAGAGTTCTGATGAGAATTGGGAGGAGAGATCAGATTCCTACAGTTTCAGCATCACTTCACTGGCTCCCTGAAGATCCAGAATTGAATTTAAAGTTTTCTTCTAACTTCTAAAGCTCTCAAAGATCAGATTCCATCTTCTATCAGAGATCTTCTTGTTCCAGATGCCTCTATCAAGTTCTTGACTCTCAGTCTGCAGGTTAACTTGTGGTTTCTAACTGTAGAATGGGAGGCAGGCTCCTCTCTGGTGGAAAAAGCTTCTAGTTTTCATCCATGAGGCAGACACCATGTCTACTTTTATCTTGTGCTATGCTGACTCATCCCTTTAGTTCTGCTGGCTTTACTCTTTCTACTCTCATGTTTGTAGATCCTGTTTTTGCTGTCACTAACTTTGTTCTGTTTTTGAAACGACGACTGTCCCAGTCCTGTGTTTGTCTCTTTCCTGTCCTCTCAGACCCCATTAGGCTCCTCCCACTCTGGGCCTGGTTCTGCTGGAGGTTTCTTCCTGTTCAAAGACAGTTTTCCTTCTCACTGTCGCCCTCATCCTGTGCTGCTCAGAATGGAGGATTGTATTTAAATGATGCTTCAATCCAAACTCCTGGTTCCTTTAAGTACAATTTAAAAAACTGTCATTTTATAATACTTCCGATTTCATTATAACTGAATTATATTTACTGTAATCTTTTGGCCTGAATCTGTACTGGAAATGATCTGGATTTGTTGCTTTATTCAGAGCTTTGTTATGAACTGGATCTTTAGAAATAAACTGAGTTGATCTGAAAATTTCATGTCAGGAATGAAACTAAAATTAGAACTAAAGTGATCGAATCTAGAAATGGGGTTTGAGCTGTTTAGTGCTCACCTTCAGAATATTGCTGTGCTCGTGTGATGCTATTAGACCTTGCATGACCTATTAGCAAGACAGACCATGTTGACACCAACAGTTAATGCCAAAGTATAAAATAAAGATCTTAAGCAATCAGTTGTGTTGTTCTCCCTCTCAGCTATGATCATTCACACCCAATTAGAGCTCAGTATCTGTAAAAGTTACTGAGTTATAGCCAGTTGTGTGTATTTTAATGTCAGTTAGCTGTGGCAGCCATCTTTAAAATGGTTAACTCCATAAGTGAATCAGCAGTAGAAATATATCTAATGATTATTTTCTGAGAGTTTCATTCAAATCCACCAAGTGCTTCATTTAGCATCTTTCTGGAAAGAATAATCAGATTTTTTTCTGCTCAGTTTTAGTTCTTTTAGTTTAAAGAGATGCTATTTATAAACATTTCAGGCACCTGAAGTGTTTCTTTTCTTCTCTAATCCAGAAGAGCAGCAAAAGCATCTTTCACTCAACATCACAGGCAAGGACATAAACATCCTACGTCATATTACTGCAAGTACAACATGTGGACATGTATTATTCCATGCATTCAACTCTTTAGAGCTCCAAAACAAACAGTTCAAGGAGAGAATGATGCTACAGGTTTGAGCTGCTGCTACAGCTGCTCAGAAGGGACAGTGATGCAAATCTGTGTCCACATTTGTTGACTGCACTGAGATTCAAATGTAGGTGAAGAAAACAGAGCATGAATCATTAACACACAACGCTGCCTCACGAGTATTACACAACAAGCAAATCTGCAAACCAAGAGTGGTCCTGCAGCATCCAGATGAAACGGGGACAATTCTGAACATAAACTCGCTTTTAAATAGGAAATCACCTCCAGCAGCAGCAGCTCTCCCATGGGGGGAAGAGATACGACTGGGCATCAGCTGCCCCGAACACTTAATTACAACTGAGCTCAGTAAATGGAGCACACACACACACACAAAAATACAAATGGTTGACTTAAAGAAAAACAAAACAAAAACTTCAATTCTTCTACTTAAAAAAAAACATCCTAAATAATAAAGAAACATGCGTCAGAGCAAAGTGACAGAAAAACTCATCACACACCTGATTTCATGTTCCCACATCAGCCATCCCTCAGATCAGTTCACCACACAAACACATCAGGTTACATAACACACCCAGCTGGTTGGGAGCCAGTCAGCAGGACAGCCTGATGACCAGCTCGGACCAGAGCAGCAAACTAACTCACACAGAGTGTCTGCTGGACACCAGGTGCTCCTGGGAAGTCTGGACTGAGACCTAAAAGGACTAATGACTCACACACACACACACACACACACACACACACACACACACACACACACACACACACACACACACACACACACACACACACACACGCACTCTTTAGCTGTCACTTCCTCCATTTCAAGCCTCTTTGTCTGCTCTGCTTCTCACATGTCCCAAACCATGAAGCTCTCTTTATGTTGTTCTAAACTTATTATGCATTACCCTTAAACCCCCCGCACCCCCATCAAAGCAGGAACCCCCCCC
>SSNR01000048.1:102955-203853 GCA_006937965.1 Callopanchax toddi | reverse complement strand
CCCTTCTCTCCCCCCTCAAGGGGAGCTATGAAGCCTGCTGCTGAACAGAGAAAGTAGGGATTATTAGGGTAAAGGGGGTTGCCTTCAATCCCACGCCATCTCATGAGCTGGCTAGGGCTGTTGCCAGGGCAACCAACATCAGCTACGCATGAAGAAAAAAAGCTACACATGTTCACAATAACATGACCTGAACTGGTGATTACGTTCAGCATTGAGCTCCCAAAGGTGAAAGGCGTTCCCTACAGCTCAGAGAGCAGGATGAGAACGGCTGGAAAGAGTTTTAATTACTGTAATGAGTCTCATGAAATCCCCTGTGAGGACGGGGTTCCTCCACTAATCTAACATCCAGCATTCCCAGCAGACCCCTGACTCATGTCACCACTGGTGCCTTTTCAAGCTAAGTCTTTCTCTTGGTTCTGCTCCTCAGGTGGCGTCGCAAAGCCTGAACCTGAACTGATACCGTGTATGAGACATGAGCAGATAGAAAGGGATTACAACAGCCCTCACACTGTGCTCTATTAAGAGTTGTGTATGATAGCAAACAATCATTGCACCAACCAAAATGTTATAAAGAGGTCAGGAACAGGATTTCTGGGTTGTTTATAAAATAAAATAAAAAGTCTAATGAGTGTTTTTCCAATAGAGCTCATAGATTTAAAATAAAACGCAGGATCCGATCAGTGCAGATATTGTTCAAATGTCAAATGTCCTGCCTAAAATCTGATTATCTCAAAGTGGAATTTTACCAAAGATCATTGCAGAAAGCTCAAATCAGAGCAGCATGCAGACGGGGCCACGTGGGACGTCTCTCAGTGTCACACATTCACTAAATCATGAATAATAGCTGAAATGGGTGAAAAAAGCAGTCTGAGCCACATGGAGATTCATGTTTACATGAAGATAGTGGGGTTTAAAATGACAGCGCCCCCTCCCTCCCTCCCTCCGTTAGTGTTCTCTGCAGAGTTAATCCCCTTCAGCTGACCCCTTCTGCCAGGGATTCCTGTCCCATTACCCAGCTCAAATGGCCTAGTGGTCCATCCCCGCTCTGCTGCCTGAGCGCCACATCCTCTAAGACCCTTTCCTCCCCCAAAGTTTCATCATGTCTGCTCACCTTTCACTCTCTGCTTCTGGGATGCTATATTTCTCAACCTAAAAAAAGTGTTAGATACCAATCCGATATCCTTTGAGACTCAAGCTGAAATAATGCTAAAGCTTGCTGGATCCCATAATTCCTAAAGGATTAGGGCCAGCCACAAGAGTCAGCTCTGTGTGCACATTGTTTTTTCAGCTTTTGATATATTTAAAAATTCACAAGGAAAATCAAGTTGGACCTCATAAAAAATATTAATATAGAGCTGCTAAGAAGGTCAGTTGGATGATGGTTGTGATGGAAGCTTTGTGTGACTAAACAGAGAAACCTGAAGGATGTTAAAGACACCACAGCACATGTCAGAGGTTCTGTAGGAATACAGCATATAAATTATGAATAAATGATTATTTATGCAGAACAAGTGTGTGTCTCCCACAGGTTGAGATTTAATTGGCTGTCCTCAGGAGGGAAAACAAGACGGTGACGTGGAACAGCAAACAGGAAAAAAACACAAATCCCCTACAAAAAACAGCATTAAACTTAGTAATTGGACTGCTCATGAATGCACCATTTCAGCACTTTCATGTCCTTACTTTAAACATCAAAATGCAGAATTTAAAAGTTATAACTCTATAACTCGGCCCTGCGATGGACTGGCGACCCGTCCAGGGTGTCCCCCGCCTCTCGCCCCTTGACCGCTGGAGATAGGCACCAGCTCCCCCCGCGACCCTCTGTGGAGGACTAAGCGGCTACAGAAAATGGATGGATGGATGGAACTCTATAACTCTATTAACTAAAATATCTGTGTACATTATTAAAATAATATAAAAGTAATGAGGGATACTTATTAATCCTGCATATGATAAACAGTTTAATGGGCTACATGGTGGTAGTTTTGCTGCCTTGCAGCAAGAAGGTTACAGGTTCAATTCCCAGTTGCAGCCTTTCTGCATGGACTTCACGTGTTCTCTCTATGCATGCGTGGGTTTCCTCCCTTGGACCAAAAACTTGCAGGTTTGGTTAATTGGTGAATCTATATAAGTGTGTATGCTTTGTTTGTCTCTGTTATGAAGTAGCAGTCTGTCCAGGGTGTCCCCACCTCTTACTTGGTGAGAGATAGTCACCAGCTCCTCCTGACCCTTGAAGCAGTTAATAAAATGGATGGATGGATAAATGGTAAAGTCTGTTCTTGCAGCAGAGCTTTTAAATGTTCTCCTGCTGTGTTTAGATGAGTCAAATCTACCTCCTTTCTCTCTTAAACAAATGATCTGGGTTTAATCAGACCATTTGCAAGGCAAAAAGGGAGTGACAGCCACAAACTTTGTAAGTGAACTTTCTATCCCCATCCTGGTTTCCTTGCAGCACACCTGGACCCTGCTGTGACTGTAATTGTGACTGTTTATAATTATGCAGCACTTTGGCAGGGCAATGGGATTTAAAACAAACCAAGTGTGAAAACTGATCCTATTCACATCAGGAAATTCTTTAAAGTCAGCAGTTTTAAACATAAATTCGGATGTTTCCTGTTAGGCATATCTTTTCTTTTCACCTGCAGAATGCTTCTTCCTGTGGGACTTTTTAAGCCTGTTTGTTCACGTTTTAAAAATGTCACAGTTTGAAACTGTGGAGGTCTTTGCAAACCTTTAAATACCTCTGCTCCATGTCTACACTGACCTCATGGGCCACTAACAGTCAGAACTAAAAGAGCTCACCATAACGACCCTGTTGCCCCCGGTGCTGCTGTGGGTTTTTGTGTGGTGGAGACTGAGTCGTGTCTGATGGACTACTCTGACACATAACAGACTCTTAACACCAAACATCCCTCTAAAAAACAAGTTGTGACCCAAATTGAGGAACGTGTTTGACTTAAAAAAAAATTAAAAATCGCAAATTAATTTAAAGAAATGATGATGCAGTTTGAACCTGAGACAGTAGAGTAGAATATCACAGCAACACAAAAAAACAAGTTTAATGATCAACTATCATCATGAAGTGGCGCTATAGAGAGAAATATACCTCTTATGTCTTTATGTATTTAGCAGACTCTTTTATCCAAAGCGACTTACAAATGATATTGTAACCAAGAAGTTACCATAAACGACTAACCCTGACATTAACCTTAAACAAACTAGACAGTCCAACACTGTCTCTACAGTGACCATGAAGGAAAAGAACACAGGAGGAGTGGAGTGCATTAAGAGACAGAGGAGTAGAGGAAGGTAGGTGCTAGTGTAGAAGATGTTCTCTGAAGAGCTGGGTCTTCAGGGGGTTCTTGAAGATGGACAGGGATGCCCCTGCTCTGGTAGCTTGGTAGGTGGAATGTGTCGTTGAAAAGAGTCTGGACTGTCCCAGCGTGGTGTAGGCACTGCTAGCCGACAATCCTTTGTTGACTGGAGTGACCGAGTTGTGACGTTAGCCTTAGCAAGAGGATTCAAGTAGATGGAGTCGTTCCTTTCTGGACTTTGTATGCTAGTGTTAGCAACTTGATTTTGATGTGGGCAGCTAAAGGTAGCCAGTGGAGTTCAATGAACAGAGGGGTGACATGTGCTCTTTTAGGCTGATTGAAGACCAAACGTGCTGCTGTGTTCTGGACCATTTGTAGATGTTTCACAGTGCAGGCTGGAGACCAGTTAGAAGGGCAGTAGTCAAGGTGGGAGATGACCAGAGACTGCACCAGGAGCTGGGTGGCGTATTGTGTCAGGTATAGTCTGATCTTTCGTATGTTAAATGGTAAATGGCCTGTATTTATAGAGTGCTTTCTAGAGTGTTCTACACTCCCCAAATGTGGAAAAACAGCAAGCTGAGGTAAAACACTGACATCATCTGGAGGAATTACTGGAGAACTGGGTGAGTTTTGTCTTCTTCAAGAGTCTTAAAGTGTCACGATCAAGGCAGAAGGGACCCAAAAAGCATGAGGAGATGGTGGTAAGGCTCACAACAAAGGATTTATTAAATAAACAGGACTTCAATGGACAAAAAACAGATGAGCTGTTGGATGGAAATGCATGCTTGGATTGGTCTCTATACCGAAGCACTAATCACCCAAACTGTGACTCACAATCACAGACGAGTTAAATACTAGAAGACGTGGATGTAGAGCAGGAGCAAAACAGAAAGGTGGAGAGGAAGTTGGAACCTTTCATTGATGACAATGCAGAACATGAGGTTGCTTGATAAAGATAGGTGAGTTCCAAGTGCTAATGAGGAATGCTGTGCTGCAGGATCAGATCCTGACCCTGTGTCTTTGTGTCTGACTTTCAGACTAAATGAGCAGACTGAGATTTGAAGAGGAGCAGAAAAATTAGCAGTGATTGTTTACTCCAGATGATGTAATTCAGGACATGCTGTGAAATATCTTCTCTGCAGCCCAGATATTAAATTATCTTAATTCAACAACAGTATCTTCAGTCAGAAGCTCCTTCAGACCCACTGCAACACAGAAGATCCTTCATAAACAGCTAGAGCATCCTGTGATGACTTTCTGAAAAAATGTAAACGAGTTATATAAATATCTAATTTCCTTCTTGGGTTAATAAAGTAATTTTTATTTGACTGACTGATTGACTGATGATACTAAAGTAATAATCTATTCCTGATTTGAGGTGTGTTTAAGGATCAGAAGTTTCCCGTTCATCCGTTTTAATGTTACTCAGTAGACAAGTCAGATACAAGAGATGTGCTTTTTATTGAAAAACTCACCCACTAAATCCAGCCCAACTGTTTAGTTTTAATGTGATAATTTCATACGGCTTGTTTTTGAAAAGCACCCGTCTTGTGTGTGGACGTCTTTGGAAGCTCAGACGATTTTGTTCCTGATTAAACTCAAACTGTTTGTGCAGAACAAACACGTCAGCATCAGTTAAATCTTCCTGAAAGATTTTTGGAGTCCCTTGAAATGTTGTTTTCCTTTTTATTAATTCAGCAAACATTTCTCCCAGAAAGTTTTTTTATGATCTTCTAGGGCTCAACTTTTCAATTTCTTAATTACATTTGGAGCTGAGGTCACAGGTTACTTCAAAACACTTTGCTGTCTTCTTATAGCTCCCTCCTGTTTTGAAGGCATCACTTATTTTAATTTTCAGAGTGCTTGGCAGCTTCCAAGAGGAGCCCATCACTGATGATTGCTGAGGTAATGTTTGAGGAACCCAGTTCTTTGTAAATCTTTGAAATCTCCATCAGCTTCTTCTAGCTAACAGATCTGTGGAGTTTTTATTCATTCTAGAGCCAGCAGCTGCTGTCACACATACAGCCATATTTACTGTAGACTGAAAAGCCTGAAATAGCAGGTGCTTTTGAATAAAGCATGTTGACCGTCCTATTTTTCAATATGGTCGCTCACAATGTCACTGTGAGGATTTCCTTTCAAACATGACTCCTGGGAAATCACAGTTTAAAAAAAGTTGCTTGTTTGTCAAGGAAAGGTCAGCAGGTCAGATTGTTTTCTTTTCTGTGTGATATGGCAGCTGCTGGTGATCTTGAAGCTTAAAGTGTGATGTCTCGATGTGCCTCAGTCAAGAAAAAAATATAGCAAAAATCCTGATTGTGCTGGATTTATGGCAGCCATATTGGTCACTGCATGTCCAATACATAGGCTCCACAGGGGACAGATGCATCCTCTGGGGTCAATACTCAAGGACACGTGGATCAATAAGCTGATGGGGTGAAGACATCGTCTGTCCCTTCAACCTATCAGGGTCTCCCTTCTCAAACAGCAGCTCCAGAAAAGTTTCTGCAGGTAAAGAGGTGAACTTTCACAAACTGTGAATGAAAAGCTGCAAAAGGCAGATAACATGAAAAAGCAAATGTCCAGTCTAACTTGCCAGGCACTTATCACAACCCCGAACAACCTGCTGTCACCTGAGCTTTATGCTTCTAAGACACCTTGTGCCGGTGCTGGTTGATTGATGACATGCTAGGATTCGGATTACTGAGATGGGCAGAACCAGGGGCGAGCTTGTCACTCCTGTGCTATATTTGGTGAGACAGCAGGAGCCTCACACAGAGACAGTCTAGTCTGATCGGCCTTGACAGTTTTCTCCCCCCACTAAGTTCGCTCTTCCAGACAACTCAGCTTGACATGCACAGATGAGTGTGCACAAGCAAAGTGACACTCGGAGCAGCTTCACGCGTGTGCCGAGGAGGCAGGAAGAGGACGATGCAGGGTAAAACCTCCTGGGAAATCAGTGAACAGAAACAGATGTGTTTGCAGCGACAGCTTTTAAGTATTTATGGGCAGAGTCAAGGCTGCAAGGATGACGTGGCTCTGGAATTTAGAGAGCATTAGAATAAATTATGAGTCTTTTAATGAATCTTTGGTACAATTTACAGGTTGGTTTAGCTTAACACAACAAAAGCTGACCAAATTATTTTACAGATAAAAGTAAATATAAAACCACGATAAAATATAGATCCGTTCTAAAATTTGAATTAAAATAAAGTAAAATAAATACAGTCAGATAAAACAACACCATTAAAGCTACCACTGTAGGCGTCCTGCTCAGGTAGAGTTAAAAGTCAAAGAGACTACGCCCACTTTGAGCGATGTCACCAGTGGGTGTGGTCCTTACAGTAGATAAATAACTTAAAAATGACCCAAATATCCCTTTAAGCTCAGTCCTGCAGACGGTCTGATTCATGGAGCAGAGCTGGTTCACAGAACGGACAGTGAGTTATACAACACACAGCCTGTAATCCATCATGCTTCAGGGACAGAGAGGCAGAGTGCACTTTGTCTGGATGTATGTCCATATGTGTGTTTGAAAGAGAGAAAAGGGGAAGAGGCTCTTTTAGAACGTCTCAGCACGGCCATTATCCAGACTAACCTTCGTCTCCCATTTCCTCCCATCAAGGGAGCTTAGCAAGACAGGATTACAACCAATTACTGGCCTCCCCGTGAGAGCATGAAAACGGGGCTGGAGGATCATCTATTTATTGTGTATGACCCACCAGATGGAGGATGGTCATTTAACATTTAATCAACTCCAAGAACAGAAGGATGGAAACTGAACAATTCCTGACACAGAATGCATGTAACAGATTAGGAGCCATACACATTCAGACAGTTAATAATGCCTTTTTGTATTCAAAATAAAAATGAAATAACATAATCCATATTGTAGCCTATTTGGTTTGTGAACATGTACAAACAACAAGCTTAAAGCAGATTAAAGTGATGATTCATGTTTATCTAAATGTGTTTCTTGAACAATTAACATTTTACATGCTGTATTTGGTTGTTTGCATATGATTCTCACAACTTTTCAACTTATCTTTTAATTTTTTTAAATTGAATTTTATGTCATATACAATAAAGGTCTATTCCTTCTGTCTGCTGCCCCCTGGTGGACGATCCACATGTGGAAAGGGGCAATTTTATTTATTTATTCCTGTTATATTGTTAAATAATTACATAATAAAAAAATAATTTTATAGATGTTTTATTAACTTCAGCCAATATAAAGTTCAGACTTTAAAATAATTTTGTTATAGTAATGATTATTATTATTATTTCATATTTTAAGCTTTGAAGGGTTAATCTGACCATTTTTACAGAAAGATCCACCTTTTTGCAGCAACTGTCCATCCTCTGTATCCTGGTATGCTTCAGTGTTATTGATTTTATAAGGTTAATTAACTGCAAGAAACTCTATAGTGTCGCTTTGCTTTGGAGGATGTAAAACAGGAGATGTGAACAGAGTGAAAAGGACCTTGAGGAGGGATTTTTATTACCATACCCTGGCGACAGCACTCGATTGAAACCATTTCATCCTAGAACTGGATAATGACCCAAAGCACCTCCACAGTGTCGTCATCAATATCTTAAAAATAATCAGAGTTCTGCCTCTAATTGAGCAGACAGCACATCTCTGGAGATACTCCAGGGAGCAGAGTGAGATCTTTTCAGATTAATTTAAATTTGACAGTTAGAATATCTGAGGTCTACCAGGTTGGAATTGATGCAAAAGTGATTTTTTAGAAAGTAAAGTTTAAAGAAAACATTCCATCTTGATTAACTCTGATCATGTCCACATGTTCTTTGTGCCATTTTTGTGTTTATTTTATTAATAATTCTGACATAAATGTCATCTATGATCACCTTTTGATTATTCTTTTAATGATGTAAATTCTTTATGTCTTTCTTAGCGACAGACATCTGTGTTTTTCCAAACTGTGATGTTTTGATTTACTTGAACTGAATGTGAGTATTTAACATGATGGCTCTGTAAATATTATTTAATGGTTTCAATAAAGACCTGGTTTGAATTGTTAGAACAGCAAATATGACAGCTCTTCTATCAGAGGGTCTATCCGTTCTGAAGCTGTGAAAAAGGTCCAACAAATGTACCCAGCGGTGTTTACAGAATTTAAATAAGATGTCCAACCTGACTCCTATTACCACATCTCTCCTTTGATGAACAGCAGACGTGATCTCTCTTCATCACATCATCTCGTTCAGTCAGTTCTTTTATCCTTCATCAGCCTCTCCACAATTCTTTTATCTTTAGAGCTGTTTTGAATCTTATTTTAGTTCTTTGTCTTTATTTTTTTTGTTCCAGTCTTCATTGTTATCTTTAAGAGAGATGCAGTCAGAACAGAAACGGAGTAATGCAGGCTGCTCAGAGTCTGTAAGGTGTGAAGAGTTGAAGTGCTGCTCAGTCTGATACAGTCAGGCAGGAAGGAGGTCATGACACCTCACCTGAAGCTTTCAGAAACGGAGCGGTGGATCTGCGGTGTCAGGAGGTGTGCATGCTCACATCCCCGTCTGCCTCCATGTGTCTCACACACACACACACACACACAGACACACACACACACACACACACCTCACTAGCACCTCAGAGATAGCAGGATGGACTAACTGTCTGTCTCACTCACTGCTGCCCATCTGCTCTTCCTTTCACAGCCTCATTCATCTTACTTACACTCCAGTCGATAGACGGGTCCACACATCTGAACATCACAAGGCCAGTTGCTCATATTGAATTCCATAGAGCTGTGAGCTTTATCTGCATTATTATTTATGGACACAAAACAAAAGGAAAAACTCACCAAATGCTTCTGGCCTTGGAGAATGTTTTGTCCACTCTGAAAAAACACAAAAGCAGACAAAATGTAGCCGTTATGAAACATTGCTACATGTTAAATTCACTTTAGGTACTTTGTGAAAAATTCCTTTTTGAATCAAACCTCAAATCCATATTAATGAGCATGAAGCCTATACTTATACGCTTGAATGAATCAGATAACCAGAAATAGTTCTCTTGGTCTCCTCTGCTTAAAACCTTGATTTAGAAACAAGTGAAAACGTGCTGAGGGATGGTTGGACACCCTTTCTCCTTGCAGAAAGCCCACTGAAATGAAAGTGGTTGGTTACGCAGGAAGCTGGATTGCCCTGAAATAACTCCTGCCATCTGTTGAAGTAGCATTTCCAAGGATGAAAGGATGATTACAAGTCCGATGCTTCTGAGACTAAATGAATCTTATCCTGGTTTGAATCCCTGTTATGTCATTACTCACTGTCAGTCAAGAGCAGGCCGTCATCTGTCCCTGAATCAAACTCTAAAGCTCATCTTACTCACAACTATCCTGGCCCCTTCGTGGTCTCTGTCTCTTTCCATCATACGGGTACATGAAGTGCTCAGGAGGAGGTTTTATATTTGAAACCAGGACCTCTGAAACAATCCGCCTGAAGAAATCAGGTCAGAGTTATCAGTGTCCTCCTTTATGAAACATAGTTTTATCTGAGAGTCTATCCTTCCTTTACCTGACTTTAAACATCCTGTCGACTGCCCTGCACCCTGTTTATAGAAATCAACACTAATTCCAGTCTAATATTACTAAATAAAGAGGCTGTTTCCCCTCATTTTGTACATTCAAACCCTTGATATTAGGAAAGATATTAACAGATTTATTTTATTACAATAAAAAGTTCACATAACTGCTCATGAGATGAGTTGGCTCATTCATATTACACCTACTAAAAACACATCCCAATCAGTACATTCACAGCAACCCTGCAAATAAATAGCCTCATCAGGCCGGGGTCTGCAACCTGCAACTGAAAGACACATTTCCCCCACTTGTCCTATAAACGTAATTTGTTTTGAGTTAACAAAATTAATTTAGGACTTAAAATAGAGATGAATGTTTGATTTAAATAAATGCTTTTTTTATAGCTTTATTCCTTTATGGTTTAGTAGATGGGTAAAAAAGAAAAGGATGAGGTAGTTCTGTGCAAACTAAGAAGAACTAAGCAGAGCTAATTCAGTTTTTTCCCATATTTGTAGAAAATTAGTAAAATAAGTTACCCAGTTAAAGATTATTAAATGTTAAGTTGCAGAAAGATGGAAGAAAGTATTTAAGTTGTTCTACAGGAGCTGTGAAAGGCAAGCAAAGAACATTTAATTCGTGGTCCAATTTTCAAAGACTGGCCAAATGTATTTATTATTATTATTATTTATTATTATTATTATTTATTTTCTCATGACTTCATGACTTCATAAAAAAAACTCATGTTTTATTAAAGGGCCTCGTTTCTTGTTTGTTCCTTGTAACTCCTATTACAGCCACTAGAGGGCGTAGCTTTTAGTCTCGCTTTGGAAATCCTAAGAGAAAAGAATCTATTTATAGGAGATGCTAAAAGTTTTTGTTTTGTAGAACTGATTCAGACAACAGGACAATTAACACAAACCCCTGATACTATAAGCTCTGAACTCAGCTTCTTCCAGGTGATTTTAAATATCTCCATCAGTTTGTTCAGTCATTTGAACAAATGAATACAAATTCTTCACAAGAATACAAGAGCATCATCCACAACGTGTGTGAAAAATCAGAGAAGATGTGTTAGTTTTCATTTGTACCTTTTATCAAATCATCTCTTTCTATCTGTGGCCTGAAGGAACAAAATCACCAGTGTTGTATCAACACCACTAGTGTTTAAATCAACACTGAGAGTGAGTATTTGAGTCCACTGGACCCAAATAGTCACTCTCAGTGTTGAGTTTACACTGGTGATTTTGCTGTGATAGAGGAACAAGCCTCTTAACAAACCTGCCTCTTAGGGCTGCTTAAAAGAAAACATTATAAGAAATAAATATAAACTAATTTTAAAAATAATATTTCACCTGGTCATAGAATCAACTACAATCAATCTTCATTAGTGGGAGATTAGGCCAAAGCACAATGAAAACATTTTATCAGGGTTTTCATTAACTTTGCTTATGGTCTATTGAGCTCCTGAAATTGCATTTTTTATCTCAAAATTGTCCATTATTTTTCTTTTAAAAAATGTATTTTATTTAACCAATTAATTAATTATGATACATCTTTCATTTTGCTAGACTTTTAATTATGGAAATTTTCATGCAAAGATATTTGATCTACTGGAAATGGATGATGTAAAAAGTTGGATTGAAGAAAGACATTTGGTCAGAGCTGAAAACCTTCACTAGACCTCCTGTGACATTTATTATGGGCCAGGTGTAGAAGAGAGGACAGACAGAGAGGTGTCTTGTCCTGAATTGTCTTTTAGACAAATAGAATCCAGTGATGGAGTCTACAGGTATGAAGGGAGGACACATTGGGAAGCATTAGTGACTAAACGGATGACTGAGTGAATTAGAATTTCTTTCATGAGGATTTGATTTAGAACTGGATTTGTTCTTTTGTCATTTCTGAACAATAAAACTAGACATCTATCTCTGTGTATATAATCTCAAACTAATGTTTATGACAGTAAAGAGAGTACCGGCACTTATTTTTTTCCCACTTAAAGCGCTGGGTCAGACTGTAAATGATTTTCTTTTCTTTCAGCTTCTGTTCCTCTATAAATGTGCAGAGCTCAGGATTCTCTAAACCTCTAACAAGACAAGCTGGCATAGATAATAAAAGGCTCAGAAATGTTATTATTTGTGTTGTTTTACACAAATATAAATAACTGAATTTATTTTTTAGGAGATATATTTAAACTCAGCATGTTACAGAACTAATTAACTTATTTAAAAGATGTGTTCAAGAAGTTGGTGTATAAAACATTTAAACTCATTATGCTGTGTACAAAATGGTAACAATTTTAAAAAATGATGATGTTTTAAACAGTAATAAGTTTAGTCATGAACTGTGATTGTTCAAAACTTTTTAACTTTACGGTCTATTTACTCTTCATAGAGTGAACTTGTTTAGTAAAAGTTTCTGTTTTTAGGACTCTGCAAGAGTAACATTTTGCATTGTGGATTTTGATAACAGCTATATTGATTTTGATTAATAAAATGTAACATTTAAGTTGTAATCAGTAGAAACATCATGGAGCAACATACTGTCTGAAATGCACATGTAATGTATTTACTCTACCAATAGAGGGCACTGTGTGACACACAACCCTGATGTTTACAAGGTGAAAGTCTTGCTCAGACTAGTATCAGGCTTTATTTAGGATGCAGCTCCTAAAAGTAACAGCTCTGTGAATGCTGCAGATTCAGGGCTGTAGTTCTGTGTTTGAGACAGATCTGACACTCAGAAACAAAAGTGCTGAGTGTGCATTCTGGTCTCTGCATTAAACCGACTCAACTTGAAAACTGTCATTGACACAAAGTACAGGGCTGATTTTTTGATTATTTAAAATGATTTCCTTTTATTTCTATCCAGCTCCATCTCTTAGAAAGTGTGTGTGTGTGTGTGTGTGTGTGTGTGTGTGTGTGTGTGTGTGTGTGTGTGTGTGTGTGTGTGTGTGTGTGTGTGTGTGTGTGTGTTTTCCAGAGGAGCTGTAGAGCCGTTACTCATCTGTCTGCAGACATGATTAGTTTGGATGAGACATCAAAACACAAAGGAGTCAATTATTCTGTCTCTTGTATGTAAATACTATAAACATGAACAATATTGTGAGAATGTTCCTATGCAAATGTGTGTGTGTTGTGTTACTATGCAACAAACTAGTCTACAAGCAACAGCTGGGTAACTATATTTATCAGGTGATTAAATGAAAGTATTGGAATATGAGTACTTTGATAATACAAGCTAAACAGGCTGGACCAGAGCTCTGCAGCCTCTGTGACCCTGTTATTGGATAAAATATACATTTTACTTAAGTTTGTGTCATTTTTGGTCAAAGTTACAAGGGGTCTCTTCAACGAGACACAGGTTCTTTCTACAGTTACTCATGTGTTTATTAGAACATCTGAGGCAAATTATAATAATTATTGTTTTATACAAAGTCTGGTTGAGTGTCTGACTCAGAAACTTGAAAATTAAATCAATCTGATCTGATCTTAAATATTACCAACAACCACAGCTTTCATTGAGGGTGACGTGAATATCTGAACTTTTATTACAATTTCACAAGAATTCACCCAAAAGTTTGGGATTTTCACTGAAAGTAACAGGCTACAGGAAATGTCAGGGGATTTCCAAACCAACATTAATCCTCAAGGGATGATAAACGTCAAATGTCATCTAAAGAAGCATGTCATTAGTGAGGTCAACAGTTGCACCAATTAAAGAGAGTACAAAAATCCTCTTTACTTCTGTTTGAATTAACCTCAAGAAATCCCTCAAGAACGTTGCATTAGAACAAAAGTAAAAACATTACTTCTTCTTTCTTGTGAGAACTTCTCAAAAAATAAATGAAAGCCCCGAACTTCCTCCTTCTGAGAAAACTCACTTATTGAGAGGAAACAGGCTGCAGGGGGTTATTTGTTCATTGCACTGAACTCAGACGTGTTGTTACTTCAGATTGGCTCCTGATTTCCTTCAGCACAAAATATCACTCAGCACCAGTGACCCGAGGCCTCCTGTGGCACATCGCCCCACTCAGGTGGAATTTATGTTGTTTTATCTGAAATCACCAGCAGTGAGAATGTGACTGAGTTCAGCAGACTCACATGAGCAGAGAAATCAGCACTTAGAGAGCAGTAAAGTGTGTGTGTGTGTGTGTGTGTGTGTGTGTGTGTGTGTGTGTAGGAGACGGCTGTTTTCACATGCGTCATGAAGGAAAAACATTTTCTGAACCTCATCTTGAGCCGCCCATCCATTCTCAGCTTTCATGGAATTCCCGTAAAATGAAATCTGCCAGGGTGTGTCGAGATTATTAAGTACAGGCTTCGAACTGGAATACTGATATAAAACACAGTCTAAACGGGCGAACACGACTCCCAACAGCTGAGACATGTAGGGGTTCAGCTGCAACACCCACCTTACTGTAGTTAAAGTAATATATGTGAGGTTTAAATTATAAATAGCAAAACATAACAAACTTTTTGTGAAGTGTTTCAAGCTTTTCCAGCAGCGAATACTACCGCTGATGCTCTGTCTACTTTCCTCTTTGACTGTCCCAGTCCTTCTGTGTTCTTGTCCTCTCAGACCCCATTAAGGCATTAAGGCAAAATTCCAACAACTCAACCTGAAGTAAAAGACTTCAATCATGGCTGAAGAAAAACGGCAATGCAGAGGAACTCAGACGATCACAATATTCATTCTTCTTCACTGGGGTAAATATAAAGTCCTCAAGTCCACAAACCAGAATCAGCACTTCCAAAGACCAGATAAGTCCAGGTGATCGCTTTTCCCATCTGTTGCACCTCAACTTTATAAAGAACTCCCTTTATTTTTACATTTTATTGACACCTTGAAGAAACAGCTGAAGATTTTCTTTAATTTTCTGTTTTTTTATTTTTTATTTTTCATTTGTTTTTAATAATCTAATTATCTTAATTCTTTGGGGGTGTTTTTTAAATCATGTTTTAATTTTGATGTTTTTTGTGAAGCACTGACTTTTTTTGTGATAGGTACTATATAAATAAACTTTACCTACTAATGCACTTGGGTTGACAGGCCAAGAAATCCGAGTTTGTTTTTAAATCACAGCTTCATTCTAAAAACACATGAAGGAATTACACAACTACAAAACATGTGAAAATGTTAGTTGATGCTCCTTGCTCTCTGCAAGCTGGTTGTCATGGAAACAAACATCTGTGATAGAGAAGAAGGCTCAGGATGGGTCTCACGAACCCAAAACTGTCAGTAGCTGAGACATCTGACGAGGAGTTAATTCAACCTAATCTGACTTCAACCTCCTTCCTCTCTTCAAATTATAAACATTTTATTCATTTTATAAATTAGCTGAGGATTGTAGTAAATAAAGTAAATCAAGTCAGCACCACTCACAGGAAGTGGGTCAGCAGACAGGGATGAGCAGAGTCCAGAGGAAATCCAGCTTAAAGCAAACAAGTTTGTTGCTCTGCTACAAATCTGCTACAATGACATGTTCATGCTGTAATTCTGTATCTGAAATATAGTAAACACTGTGAATTCAGCCTAAACCAGACCAACATACATCAAACCAAATCATCTTCAAAGGCTTGGAGTCATAGGAGCATCCTAAAAGGCTCTATGATGTAAAGCAGTTTATGTAAAGTTTACAGAAACAGTTTTACATTTCACAGATGTTTGTGACTGTTTAACTGTTCTTAATATTAAACAGCAGCTACAAAAAGAGAAGATCAGATTTGGATGTTCTGCAGAGGATGATACCAAACAGTCTAGTCAGGGTTGTTTCTGTACTTCATAAACTTATTTTTTTTTATTTGTTTCAACCGATATTATGAAACAAATGACTTTGAAGCATTTTTTTTCTCCAAGGAGATTATACAGATTATGTTAAAGACGAGGATTGTGTCCATACATTTAAATTTATTGTGGAATTTCTATTTTCTACAAAGGTTCAAGTCTAAACACACTCCCACTAATATTTAGTTAAATCTCTCTTAGCAACTTGACTACTTCTATTTTGTTGCCATCCATTGGTTTCTGTCATCATTCTGGTTGAATATCTCACCACTCTTCTTGGCAGAATTGGTAAAGTGTGTTTAAACTCTTTGGTTGTCTGCATTTTGTTATTTATTTTATGACGCCATCACTTTGGATTTGGTGGTTGTATTTGAGGGGCAGAGCATGACGTTCCTAGTGTTCAGTCCCCGCCCCCTTTTTGAAAATCAGCGTACCACCTACTGATCATATGTGACTCCATGCAGGTTATTCTCCAGTTTTTCACACATTAACACCTACATTCCCATAGCTTCTCACTATCCTTCTGGATAAATTCTAAAATAGATCACAAAAAGAAACATGTGAGCTCTTTAGTACAGCATATTAACCACATAAACAACACCCAGGCACAGAGAAACACTCAAACAATAATGAACGTGACCAGATCTGGACGGCGTCTCAGCCTCATGTGGGCTGAATGAGCTGATGTCAATGGGCTCATTCAGCCCACAGAATCAGCACAAAGAGGCTGAATGTCCTCATTTAGACAGGGTACAGTAGCATACAGTGTATATGAAATCACACTGACTGGTACACACCTACAGTAGGATGGATGCTATATTTATCACAAGTATCTAACCAAACATATGACTGTGTGTGTGTGTGTGTGTGTGTGTGTGTGTGTGTGTGTGTGTGTGTGTGTGTGTGTGTGTGTGTGTGTGTGTGTGTGTGTGTGTGTGTGTGTGTGTGTGTGTGTGTGTGTGTGTGTGTGTGTGTGTGTGTGTGTGTGATGGTAGTGGTTGTGTAATAAGTGTTTCTTTAGTATGTGAGAAAACATTAATGAATGTTTAATGATTATGATAATAGTTTCACACTCTTGTCTTGTGTGTGAAGGTCTTAGAATGCTGCAGTGTTATCTCTCTGTAGTAAACAGTGTGAAATACACATCTCTCAGTTTGTGTTCCAGCTGTTGTGATATCTTTGTTAAGGATACAGAGGTGTTAATGGAACTGGCCTGACAACATTCGGTCAGTTGTAAAGAGGCTTTGTTCAGTCTGTGGACGTTCACTTTGTAAAGATGTCTGCAGCAAATTAACAAGCTGAAACAAGAATATTTTTACATCTAAACATTTAAAGATTCATAATTAGAAACATTTATGAAGCATTGCTTCCATTTAAATAGCGCCTTGATGTGTTTTACATGAATTATGTATAAGATAAAGATTTGTCTTCTGAGCAGGTCAAACATTGTTTATATATACGTAGTAGTAAATTAAAAGTATGCTTTAAAACTAGGTAAGCAGCACAACTGTTTTAACCAGGCCAATTTGGAATGATAGCTTTTTTTTTTTTTTAGCTTTCTTCCTTTGTGATGTTGTTAAGGGAACCCAGGGCACCAAGGTCTCCTGTGGTAAATTGGTCCTATAGGTGAAGGACAAAAAGCTGTTCAGTAACCCCTGCATTTATAAGAAGGCATCTGGCCTAGAGGGTTACTGAGATCCTGCCCTGGAACCAGGCCTGTTGGGACCAGTGTGTGAGGTGTGTGCTGCACAAACCAGTTACATGGACTGGTCTGCCTGTGGACCCACCACTTGCAAGAGAAACATGAAGAGTCTGCTGCAGACTGTTGATCAGCGAGCAGACCAAGGCAGGAGTATTGGCAGACACTAGAACTGGCATTTAGAACATATCATAAACTTGAAGTGTAATTAAAGTTTTGCATGTGTTATGATTCAGTTGAAGCTTCTTATAATCGGTCGTTCATGATTACAAATGATTGTGAGGTATGTATAATTCAATAATGTAAATATTACATATAAATATGCTTTTTTTTTCTCTTTATAGATCAAAAACCAATTAAACATTAGCGGCGCTGTCAGCGATGGATTGATGACGCTCGGCATCTTGTTCCCTGCAGATTGCTCACCATTGTTGATATGAATATAAATGTGACTGTCAAAGTAAATATGCAAGACGGACCTACTCCATAGGCACTGAACAGCCCCCTGGTTGGCCTGCATCTGCTGTTTGTTTGGCCACTCCCCCTGGAAGGGTACTTGAATGTGCTTATGTTCTCAAGCAGGCCTGCCGCACTATGTAATCAACTGTTAATCATGCAAACATTTGCCTTCGTCAAACAAAATCAACTTCTCTGTGTTTTCATCCATTACTCCATAAGACGCGCCTCAGACACCAGATGAAAACCCAGAGACAGATGCTTCTATTCCCACTAAGTGTGAAATTAAAACAAATATAATCCTATTTCACACTGACAAACATCTTATTTGGTCTTGAAAGAAAAACAGTTTCAAAACAGATGACCAGAGAATACCAAGTCCATCTGAAGCCATCTTGAATTTCAAAACAATCTATCTTTCCACTCAGCTGATTCTCAACAGGGCTGACAAGCATTCTTCCAGATTTCCTATGGAACATTACAACACAGAGCCTTATTGTTCAGGATGCCTAAAGGTCGTCTCACTGAGGGTGATGGGAGAGTGTTCAGTTCATTTAACAGCATCATGATTAGGAGTTCATGAACGCCATGAGACAAAGGCACAGAGCTACGGCGTGTGTCATGTGATGCACAGATCCCCACAACAAAGACACAAAAAGAAAAGCAAATAGAAATCACAACATGCCTGAAAGATTTCTGCAGCCTCAGTTTTTTTTCTTCAACTAAATAAAAGCAACAATAACATCCCCAAAGTAAGACAAATCCTCAAACAAAACAACAACAAAAAGACTGAACTTTAATGATGTTTTTATACCAAAATAAGTCAGAATACCATATCAAAGAATGACTATTACAGAGAGGACAGGAGCTGTGTTCCTATCAGTGAATACCAGTGACATGAATGGAGCAGAGCATTACAGATCACTCACTGATGTATCAAACTGACATACCAAAATGTCAAGTGTAAAGTCTTTCCAGGCCACTGCTAAACAGAAAATAAATCTGCTTTTTATAGAAAGTAAATCCACCACCAACTGTCTTCAGTCAATTGTTCCACTACAGAGATCAAATAAGCATCAAATAATCCGTCAAACAGACCTCACAACTTAAAGTTGCTTCTTTCATTAAAGCGGCTCTCTGGAGCATTTTTCTCTGTATCAAAGTTTTCTAAATGTTTTAAATGATATTTCAGGTCTAAACTATGATCTATGGGTTGAGTTCCACAACATCTGTCATTCTGATGAAGACCCTCCTTCCTCCTAGAGACCCCTTTCCATTATTTCTTGCCGCCAACAATTTTCAGCCAATGAAATTCAAATTTCTGCATTGTCTCAACATGCACGCGCATCGACCAAACCTGTACCAGTAGGGGGCGCTGTCGTACAGGACGCTCCGTGTGTTTCTCTGCTGTCTCAGCCGTTCACTGAGAGGACTCACAGCTCATTTCTACTAAAAACCTACCCATTCTCCAGCTAAAGACGGATTTATTTTAATTTTTAAACCTTTCACCTCACAGAATGGCAAGGCTTGACAGGATTACGCGTTTATTTTGGTCAGAAAGTTCATCCAGGGCCGAGTCAAGTTCAGCTTCAGAGTCCAGCAGCAGCTCTCTGCTAACAGAGCTAATATCAGAAGCAGCAGGGACAGAGAGGGCTCATCAGACCCTCGTAGTGTTGTTGGAATAAGATTGTGAACTGTGAGTGATTAAACCCTACACATTGAGCTGTACAGTTCATGCCCGCAACGTATATGCGCGTGTCGAGATGTTTTGAGGAGGAGCCTTTGGACGCTAGATTCAAAAAATCCTCCAGAGTGCTGCTTTAAGTTTCATTTTCTTTTATTACATATTTCTTTTATTAAGAGTGAGGAACGCAAGATTCTCCTGTGTTCAGCTGATCTGGAGACAGATTTAACCCTGATGCCACACACGCAGGAATGTTCTGCATCTAACTGAATAAACAGGTCAATCATGAAATCCTCGCCTCGCTGTTTTCTGGCCATCTGGGTACAGGTCCGGATCACGGGGGCCAGTAGGGAAGCCCAGATTTTCCTCTCTCCAGCCTCCACCAGCTCCTCCAGTGGGACCCCATATGTTCCCAGGCCAGCCTACAGAAATAATCCCTCCAGTGGTCTGAGTCGACCCGGGGGCTTCCTGCCTGCAGGAGATGCCTGAAACACCTCCTTCTGCATCCAGAAGGCATCCTGGTCAGATGTCCAAACCACCTCAACTGGCTCCTCTTGAGGTAGAGGAGCAACACTTCTACTTCTAGCCCCTCCCATATCTTTCTGTCATTGCCCAAAGTTCATGATCATAAGTGAGGATTGGAATGTAGATTGACCAGTAAATAAAGAGCCTTGCTTTATAGCCACCGCCACAGACTGGTTCAGCATCTGATCACTGCAGAAGCTGCCCCTTCCAGTCTGTCAATCTCCCTTCTCCCCTCACTTTCAAATGAAACTCTGAAATATCTAAACTTCTTCCTTTGAGGTAGGACCTCTCCCCCGACTTATAGTTGGAAAGCGACCCTTTTCCGGCCAAGAACCATGGCCTTAAATTTGGAGGTGCTGATCCTCATTCAAACCATTTTACACTTGGTTGCAGATCTTCCCAGCAAAAGCTGGAGGTTGTACAAGAAAAGCATGCCCTCCTAAAAAAAAAATCAGAGGTGAGATCCTTCTGCCATCAAATCCAACACACTACAAATCACTGCAGCACATAGAAGTTCTGTCTATAAAGGTTATGAACAAACTGGTGACAAAGGGCAGTCCTGGTGGAGTCCATCTCACCAGGAACAGGCCTGATACTGCACATAGGCAGACCAGACCCTCAACAAAAGGACATCCACCCCATACTACTGGTGCACCCCCAATCAGGTGACCCTAGGGCCACACTCATAAGCCTTCAACAAAACACACGTGGACTAGTTAGGCCAACTCCCATGCCCCTCCAGCACCCTAGCAAAGAGCTGGTCCATGGATTCTCATCAATAGCTGAACTGTGAAGCTAGTGTGTGAACAGAAAACTGCAACAAAAAAACACCTGAAGTTTTTTCCAGCTTTTCTTCAGTATTCCTGTGTGAAAGCTGACAAGACAAGAGGAAAGTGAGAAGAAGCTGGCAACAGATGTACCTGCACAGAACATCCACTTTAAAAACACAGCAAAATGTTTGAACTGTTTTTAATTTGAAGTTTGCAACTTAACAAAATTAAAATCTTTAAATCCCATTATTTTTGGCAAATTAAATCAACCACTTTGGGTCACATCCATTCTTTTGTTGAACTTCAAAAACAATTTGTTTGGCTCATTACACCCGGGCAGGGTGACACAGTACCTACCCTATACCTGAAACAAAATAAATCAACTTCAAAAAATTATATAAATCAACTTCAAACAAAATTGAAACAAATCCAGATGCATTTATAATTATTAGAATTCGTAATCACAGAGCATTGGTTTATAGGTGAAGCATATTCTGTGTGAATCATAAGACTGTTGCAGATTTCCTCCTCTACAGATAAAATGATGAATTTTAAACATTCAAATAATTATGAGTGCCACCTAGAGGTAAGACCTGAGGACAGGAGGCAGATCATGAAGCTGTGAAAGTGTGCTAAATTTACAAAAAATAAATCAGTTGTAGATGTGCTCCAAATGAGTATTTCTAGAAAGTTTCCTTTACATTTGTCCAGTGGTTTATGTTGCTACCAGACAAATGAACACAGACACAGGCAAAAAATATTATCCCCTGCCATTTGCCTTTCATTCAATCCAAGTTTCAGTGCTGAGTGTGAAAGGAGCTTTACATTACTGAGCAGCTCTGTGGTTAATTAATAGCTTATATTTCTTTTGGGGCAATCTCCAACACAAACTCATCCCTTCCTCAGTCAGGCTGCTGTTGATCCGGAGCAGCTGTTTACCTTTAGACAATTATACAGTTATTTACAGACTCTAATCAGTGTCCAGTAAAACCTGAATGGTCACAATAATGAAACAAGCGACTGGCTTCATTTTAAAAAACAACAACAACAAAATCTGACTCAATAGACCATTTCCTACAGGCAAGACTGCATTATATATAATACACACATCTGTTCACATAAAAACAGATAGAGTAATGGTATTTTCTTATGTGTACAACAATACTACAGATGCATACTTTATACATTCATTATGTCACCTTGTGCTTTTAAAGCTTCTGTATCTGATCCCATAAAACTACTATAAATTTTTTGTTTTAAGGCTGATTACGAGGCAACAACAACAGTAAAATCAAATCCAGTTCATGAGGAAAAGATATGCAAGAGAAGCCCTGATTTGATGAAAGATGATAGCATTCCAGTGCATAAACATCAAACACACAAACAGATACTGGCACGGATTCTGCAGAGTCATCAAAGCAGCTGCCACACACACACACACACACGCTTGCAGTCATAATAAAATCTTACCCTCCATAAGCTCCAAAAGTGAAACTCCTCTTTCTCTGCGGCATACCGGCTAATAGATAGCAGAGAGCCCGTCAACTCACTGCTGAGTGGAGCCAGCACTTGTTTCACTTACGCTGACTGAGCGTGTTTGTGTTGTGAGTCAGAGTGTGTGTGTGTGTGTGTGTGTGTGTGTGTGTGTGTGTTTGTATGCGTTGCTTCCACTCCCCAAAGCCTGACATGCCCTGCCTCCCTGCTCACACGCCTCCTCCACCAACATGGAAGAAATGGCAGGAGGATGGGGGTGTGAGGGGGGCTGCTGACCATGCCAGTCTCCCAGGGAACCAGGAGAGCAGCAATAGTCTTTCTTACAAACAGGCTTTCTGTTACACACCAAGAGGACATGGATTCAAGTTGTTTTCCTTTAAATAACTTCTTTTAAAAGCTCTGACAAATGAGGTTTTTGTTGAAAATATTTTGTAAAATCACCAAAGGCAAATATCTCAGAGGAGTTCTTGACATTGTGGGTGTTTCCTGCATAGTAACACTAGCTCTTCCCCTCTCTGTTACTGTAAGACAGCTGGTCAAACAAGATCTAGATGTCAGACAGCTCGTCATTCTAAATGTCCCAATCAGAGCTCCGCTCCTCTTCTGACTAATCTCTACTGCAGGTGACGACCTCTGAACGAGTAACTAATCTGTTCATTCATCTGCCTCCTACTTCTGTTGTAAGACTCTGGTATGCCCACAAAAGGAAATGTATCCCAGAGTTGTTTTTGCAGAAGCTGCATTGATTAAATGGAGTGTCTGGACACCGAGGCTCTCCTTCAGCTGGCTGCTGAGTCTGATAAACTGGCAGCAGTGACAACGATACATTAATGCTGCTTTGGATTATTGAATGACGAGGGACTGCAGCCTCAAGCATCAGCTAACTATCAGACAGAAAATCTCATCCAAAGCATTTTCACTATGTTGACTGAAACCAGACTCCTGTTGTGATCTGCAGACAGTTTACATGGGAAAGTTGTGCTTTTTTCATCTATAACCATAAGAAGGACAGTGATGTTTTTGTCACATTAACAGCATTACCACACAATCACGTAATTAATCAGTGGGCTTACAGAACAAGCACAATCAAGCTGATAGACAATTAAATCATCGCTCGACAATTAGATCACCTCTTTCCTCCCAGACTGTTACAGAAAAACAAAACAGCACCATGGTTCTTGGCTGACTTTGTTGGTGGTGTACTCCACCTTGTGGTAATTGAACTGGACAGGTTTTTGGCTCACAGAGACCTGATTGATGGTCTGATTGTAATCATTGATTGGATTAGCTCTGTTAGTTGTTTGAGCCAACATTGGCTCTGATGGTCCTGAGTCTCTGTAGAGTTTGCTTTTATATGAAAATATTTTAGGTCAATTTAACTTCAGACTTCAACTTAATTTTCTCTTCAGTGACTTTAATGTATAACCCTTTAGTCCAAAATGTAAACGTACATTTACTAGTTTTAGGTTGATTAAAAAAACAACATTAAGATGGTGATGTCACATGCCATATATGGGCATGTTTGAGCTGTTACTGTGAGTCTTCTTAGAAAATTCTCACAGCTGTGATAGATTTGTGTTGCTCTGGTCAGAATCCATTATTAATTTTTGTTAATTTGTAGTTTTTTCTTATGACTTAGTTTCTTTTCACACAGGGAAAACTGCAATCTAAACAAAGTTTGTCACTACAAACCAGGTGACAACATTCAGCCTGCTGATTGGTCAGATTGCCTGGGAGTGTTGCTCAGATCCTGAGCTAGTCCACAATACGGTCTAACCTCCGCCCTCTGAGCCACTTGTAAATTATATGAACTCCTCAGTATTTTTTTAAGGGATACTATGCAGAATTGCTTGTTTTGGCTCTCCCTGGTGTTCATTTTAAATCACTGCCGTAAAAAAGTTAGCACCATTGTTTCTAATCAGAAACACCTAAATCTAACTGTTGAAATGTCTCCTCAGCCTTCATTGATTTCTACTGGAGCGGTTCATCACTCATTCAAAGAAATCAGCTGTGTTCAAGCAGGGAGAGATCGAAAAAAAGCAGGAATCATGAGCTAAAAACACTCCGGTGCTAGCATAACAACTAGTCACATTGGGTTAGAATGTAGCTGAGAGGCGTGGTCTGATAAATGTAGCTGAGGGGCGTGGTCTGATAATTGTAGCTGAGGGACGTGGTCTTATAAATGTAGCATGTACCTGGGGAGCATTTTTTGATTAATGTAGCTGAGGGGCGTGGTCTGATAAGCCCAACCCTCGTGAGATATGTAGCTTTGTAAGACTTCCGGGGCACCGGACTGGAGAATGAGATCTTGCAATCGTGGTACTCCAGATCTAATCACCAGATGGGGCCAAGTGACTTTTCATTAACCCTGCAAAGGGTCATATTAGCACATACTGGCTCAAGGAAAAGATTTAAAAATATAAAAAGTTGCACAGTAATGGTTGGAGCTGATAAATTAGGTTGTCTGCTCAAATATCAGTGAGGTACTGACTTTGTTGATCGTCCACACCACTGATTTGTTTTCAGCTAGCTAGGAGCTACTTGGGAGATGTGTGTGACCTCCCAGAATGCAATTGTGTAATGTGGTGATATCTTTTAAATCTTCTCAAACATAACATAAAAGATGAACCTGCTCAGGTTGAATCCCTCTGTTCGGGGTTTTGGTCCACCTCCGTCTTAGTGCCACTTTGTTGATCAGACAGACCTGTCAGCGTTGACGCTACCTTCAGTCTGTTTTCCTGACAGTTCAATTAGCTAAAGCAGCTGTGATGTTCCTGAGGCATTTGAATGGCTGCAGCCCAGACACAAGTCTTTAATCAGATCACCTCAGGAACAAGGCCTGGCAGTGGCTCCACTTTTATTCTGAAGAAAGTGGACAGGCAGAAAAACTCTCAAGGGCAAAAGAAATGGAGATTCATGCCTCATAGCCAAGTTGTAGCAACCATAAAAAACCTGAAATACATCACAATAAACCTGCTTGTGTTTTATGATGACTCAGAACATTTATCACCAAAATATTTAAAGTTAAACTTCTAAAGTTATAGCGATTTAAACTCATAAAGCATTCCTGGTGTATTTTGTTATAAGTAGAGGAATAACAAATAGATGTAGGTCATCTCCTCCTACCGGCACTCTCTGATGGAGAAAATACAGCCCCATAAACTCAATAATTTATCTCCAGTGTGGGCCGATGATGGCTAGCAGCAGGAGCCGTCGGACAGATGCTGAAGCAGAGTTAGTGTGTAGAACATGAGAGACGAGGAGGAGTGGACAGAAGTGAGGTAAAAACCATTCATTCATCCTCAGTCCTACTTTCATGGGACAGGAAATATGCCAGTGAATAAATTAGGGTTGTGCCTGACTTTAGGGGAAACAAATGCTGAATAACAAGCTATTTATGAAGGCTTTTGCTCATGCTGTAAATTTGTAATATCTAACTTTAGATTCTTTCAAAACAAAAACTTGATTTTGTTGTGGTTGTTTTTTCTCACCAGCCTATGGCTCTTTGCTAGAGGGACTTTAATCATGGTGGCAGCATGGATAGCTGTTTCCAAGTACAGGTCTCCCTCCACCTCCCTCGCATATGGTGTCCCACAAGGTTCTGTGATGAGGTCTCTACTGTTCCTGCTCTATCTGCTCCCCTTTCAGTAAATGATGAGCTCTTTCAAAGAAGTATTCTACCACCTTTATGTGGATGATATTTAATTGTATATCTCCTTTAAGCCCCACAAAATGTCTAAGCTACAGTTTAAATTTTATTATAGACCTTTCTACAATTGAGTAAACACAAAACTGAAATCCTCATTAGTGCTCCGGACAAATTTGTTCCTAAAGTCATGGATGCTCCAGGAGTATAGGGTAGATGGCCTTCTGTTAATGGCCACCCAGTCCCAGAACATAAATCTGATCTGCAGAGCCGGCAGTAAGTTGGATCTGTTCCTGGTGAGAGTTGGACTCCACCAGGGCTGCCCTTTGTCACTGGTTCTGTTCATAACTTTTACTGACAGAATTTCTAGACATAGCTGTGGTGTGGAAGGTGTCAAATTTGGTGGCAGAAGGATCTCATCTCTGCTTTCTAAAGATGACATGGTCCTCTTAGCTTCATCAAGCTATGACCTTCTGCTCTTACTGGGAAGATTTGCAACCAAGTGTGAAATGGCTGGGATGCAGATCCGCATCTCCAAAATCGAGGTCACGCTTCTCGACCGAAATAGGATGGATTGCCAACTCCAGGTTGAGGGAGAGGTCCTACTTCAAGTGGAAGAATGTAATTATCTCAGAGTCTGGTTCATCAGTGAGGGAAGGAGAGAGCGGGAGATCGATAGGCAGATCGGACAGCATCTGCAGTGATGGAACACTCTGTTGTGGTGAAGAGGGAGCTATGCCAAGCAAAGCTTTTGATTTACCAGTCAATCCACAATCCAAGTCACCAATACAGTATCTTCCTGAGATTTTGGTAATGACTGAAAGAATGAGATTGTGAACACAAGCAGGCAAAATGAGTTTCCTCTGCAGGACGCTCTGGCTTAGCCTCAGAGATAGGGTGAAGAGCTGAGACATACAGCAGGAACTTGGGAAAGAACTGATCTTTTTCCTCATTGAGAAGAGCTAGCTTAGTTGGTTTGGGCATCTAGACAGGATGCCACCTGGACACCTCCTGTGGAGGTGTTTGAGGCACGTCCTTTCGACCAGAGCCCCCTGGGCCGACCCAGGACATGTTGAAGGGATTATATATCTAGGCTGGCCAGGGAACGCTTTGGGGTTCCACCGGATGTGCAGGGGGAGGTAGCTATGGAGAGGACAGTTTGGGCTAGGTATGCTGCCCCTGTGACCTGCAACCAAAATAGCAAAAACAGTGAGGCACGGAGGTATTGTTTTACTTCTAAAGCAGTAGTTCATGGTAGTTTTAAATTGATACTTTTAAAATCCTTGTAGCAGCTAGCTGTGCTGTAGTGCTAACAATAGCTTTTAGCTAAAGTGACATAACAAATATAATTTGGTTTCTGTTGTGTTATTTTTGTGTGTAATTCTCCTCTGGGATGACCATGGCTCAGGGGCAGAGGCCATGTGGGAGACCAAGGTACAAACCCCAGCCCGGCCATGTGTTGAAGTATCCATGGCCAAGATACTAAAACCTCCATGCCTCCCGGGCACCATCAATATGTAATAACTCTGCATTTGACCCATCCCTGAGGTGAAGAGGATGGGTCAAATTCCACTATGATGTACTGAGGTATGTGGCCACTAATTCCCTTTCGCCCTTCTTTAACATCGCTATTGCTAACCTGTTTTTGTTAAAATACCCTTTATCCACCACATGGGGGTGCAGCAGCACCCATATCCCAGGCTTTACTTTATAAATGGTACAAAAAAACAAAAATCTCGGGTGTGGGAGGAGTTTGGCGAGGCCATGGAAAAAGACTATCAATCGGCTCCAAAGAGGTTCTGGCAAACCATCCGGCGCCTCAGGGGAGGAAGGCAGCAACTTGCTCACAATGTTTACAGTGGGGACGGGGAGCTGCTGACGTCAACTGGGGCTATAGTCGGACGGTGGAAGGAATACTTTGAGGAGCTCCTCAATCCCACCAATGCGCATTCCGAGGAGGAACCAGAGCTGGGAGACCTGGGGACGGACTGTCCAATCTCTGGGGCAGAAGTCGCTGAGGTAGTCAAACAACTACGCAGCGGCGGAGCCCCAGGGGTGGATGAGATCCGACCTGGGCATCTCAAGGCGATGGATGTTGTAGGTCTGTCGTGGTTGACACGTCTCTGCAACATTGCGTGGTCATCGGGGGCAGTTCCTGTGGAGTGGCAAACCGGGGTGGTGGTTCCCATTTTTAAGAAGGGGGACCAGAGGGTGTGTTCCAACTATAGGGGGATCACACTCCGCAGCCTCCCTGGAAAGGTCTACTCCAGGGTACTGGAGAGGAGGTTCTGGTTGATGGTTGAATCTCGGATTGAAGAGGAGCAATGTGGTTTTCGTCCTGGTCGTGGAACTGTGGACCAGCTCTTTACCCTCGCTAGGGTGATGGAGGGGTCATGGGAGTTTGCCCAACCAATCCACATGTGTTTTGTGGATTTGGAAAAGGCTTATGACCGTGTCCCCAGGGGCACCCTGTGGGGGGCGCTCCAGGAGTATGGGGTTGATGGTCTTTTGTTAAGGGCCATTCAGTCCCTGTACCAGAGGATGATGTGGTCCTCCTAGCTTCATCGAGCTCTGACCTTCAGCTCTTGCTGGGGAGGTTCGCAGCCGAGTGGGAAGTGGCTGGGATGAGGATCAGCACCTCCAAATCTGAGGCCATGGTTCTTGACCGGAAAAAGGTGGATTGCCAACACCGGGACGGGAGAGAGGTCCTGCCTCAAGTGGAGGAGTTCAAGTATCTCGGGGTCTTGTTCACGAGTGAGGGAAGGAGGGAGCGGGAGATCGACAGGCGGATTGGGGCAGCGTCTGCAGTGATGCGGACGCTGAACCGGTCTGTTGTGGTGAAGAGGAAGCTGAGCCAGAAAGCAAGGTTCTCGATTTACCGGTCGGTCTACGTCCCAATCCTCACCTATGGTCATGAGCTTTGGGTAATGACCGAAAGAACGAGATCGCGGATACAAGCGGCTGAAATGAGTTTCCTCCGCAGGGTGGCCGGGCTCAGCCTTAGGGATAGGGTGAGAAGCTCGGACATCCGGGAGAGACTCGGAGTAGAGTCGCTGCTCCTCCATATCGAAAGGAGCCAGTTGAGGTGGTTCGGGCATCTGGTCAGGATGCCTCCTGGACGCCTCCCTCGGGAGGTGTTCTGGGCATGTCCTGCCGGCAGGAGGCCCCCGGGTCGACCCAGGACAAGCTGGAGGAAATACATCTTCAGTTTGGCCTGGGAACGCCTGGGCGTCCCAGCTGAGGGGCTGGTGGACTTGGCCGGGGAGAAGATGGCCTGGGCTGCCCGACTTGGAATGCTGCCCCCGCGACCCGGACCCGGATAAGCGGAAGAAGGCGAGGCGAGACAAAAAAACTGAAAAAAGAATTAACTGAGATCACTCTTAAACTATTGCCGATTCAATATAACACAATGATTATCATCAGTGCTTGTTTTTCTAAAATATTCTATAAAATATCATAAATGATTATCCTTTTTTAATTAGACGTTGTTATGGTTAATCATATCCTAGGTAAAGGGGATCCAAGCAAAAGTTTTTATTTGAACTGATTTGTAAAAGACAGAAAATGAATGAACCCCTTTTAAGAAGGAGGCTAATCAATTCACAATATTTATACTGTAGCAGTATATATGTGTATACTTTCTAAATATTTTCCTGATACTGGACTCAACAAGGAGTACACATACACTGGGATATTTGAAGAGGGTGAGTCTGAGGAGGAAGAGGTGCCATGCAAATATTTCAGGGAGTTAAAACTCAAAGAGCGATTGAGCTTTGAAGCATGAGGAAATGAGCTGAGCTGTGAGCATTCCATTTTCAAAGCACTTTTACAGTTTCAGTAGCTTACTGAGCAGGTATTACTGGTGCTGAGGCATATTATTTAAAGCCATTTGTTAGTGTGGAATGGTTCAAATTACCTGCTAAGACACACCAGGGAGAGGAAGATCTAAAACTCTGCTGTCATTTTGACGGATCTGAAGGCGAATTGCTTATCATATTTGGTTTGTAATTTAGCACTCTTCTTTTTCACTCTCATCCTTCAATTTATGTGAAATATAGCTCAGTTTCACATCCTCTGCTAGACTTTCAACACACTTTGAGCAGATTATTCTGGCAGACAGCTGAAAATAACACAAGATGTTAGAGTTTGGATGTCTTACTGTCTGACTGGGATGAAGTCAGCATGCCCATCCTGCTCCTGCTGTGGCTTGGGCCCCTGGGAGCAGCCAGGCCTCACTCACACTGTAGCCTTTCATAGCCTCCACAACTCAGGTCCAGGACATCACGGTGGACAGGGAAGGAGACATTTCAATGCTGCATGCTCAAACATTAATCAGGTATTTTTTGTTTTGGCATCAAATTAAATAAAAAATATTGTATTAATACCAAGGAAAAATTAAATGTTTAAGTAACTTGTTTAAGTTTTTTTCTTCAAAAAGTCACCAGGCTGTTCTAGCTGTGGGCATGAAGGATCTTCTGTGTTGTAGTGGATCTGATAGCCTTGGACTAAAGAAAACTGTTGTTGAATTAAGATAACAGCTCAATATCTGGTCTGCAGAGATGATATTTCAAAGTAGCATGTCCTGGATTACACCATCTGTCTTTGATAAACACTGGTAATCCACCACCTTTGCTTTTTCCACTCCTCTTAAAAACTCCGTCTGCTTGTATTATCTAACAGTCCAGCATGTCCAGTTCGTGCCTGTGTTCCTCCTCCTGTGTCCTGCACTAATCCCCTCCAGGTGTGTCTCGTCTCCTTGATTAGCTCCCTCCCTATATATGCTGTTTAGTTCAGTCACTCCCTGTCGGTTTCTTGTGTGTTGTATCCCCAGCCTCACGTGTCCTGTGTCTCCTGAGTCCAGCCAGCAATAAAGCTGTTTTGTGTTTTACCTCACCTGTTCCTGCATCCTGCACACTTGGGTCCTGTACCACCCCAAACATGACAGGTTGGTCCTCATCAGTGCTTTAACCTCATCTGTTTTATTCATTAGAGATCTAATATTCCTCATTATGGTCGATAGACGCAATGGTAAACAACTCTCAAGCAGCCAAGAAATACAATGTATCATATCAGAGTGTGCTGTTAGGAGTCGGATAGTCAAAAAAGAAAGCCTCTAAAATGCTTTGCCTCCAGAAGCTAGCCGTGGTCCCTAAACCTGATAAGATCATCTGGTTGAGTGGGGTCCAGTGATAGGACATGCTCTTCTTGGCATAACACCGTATGTGAGCATAGCTGAAAAACAGTAATAAGTGTCTATAATGCACTACAAATTTTTATGGAATTCCATAGCTGTTGTACATTTTACTATACTTTTTTTTTTTTTCAAATAAAGAAGAATCTATAAAAATTTAGATTTTGTCAAACAGCATTTTTCCAAAAAATACATTTTAATAATTCAGTCAGGTTATATTCAGACCAATACATATTTGAGCTCTTTAGATGCCAGTTTGATATTGTTTTATTTTCATATGTTCGTTTTATTGGACTTATAATGAACTCATCAGTAGCTCTCACTTTTTTTATTGCATGACATCATTCTTGAAAGTTTTTTTTTTCACTTTTTTTTTCATTAGTAGAAAAAACCATGCCATGCCTTCCAGATCTTCATCTACAGCAGTTTCACTTAAAAAAAATAAAATAAATAATAATAATAATAATAATAATGGTAAATGAATGAAATAAAGTAAAGAAAAAGTAAAATAAAAATAAAAAGTGGGGAAAAAGAACAACCACACCTTGTCCAGAGTAAGAACAATAACATGTAGCATTATTTCACCTATTGCATTAAGAGAGATTACTTGGAGAGGAAGAAAAAGAAAAAAGTACATCCGTATACATTTATATATGTACACTTGTATACATCTACACATATACCTAATTACTCTCATACATGTACATTTATCTACACTTATACATTCACATTATATGAGATTCAATTGTACATTGGGTAGTTTCTTTTTGTCTTTCAGTCCACATTTAGCATACAGTTTCTGGCGTATTCCTCCCATTTCCCCCAGTGTTTAACAAATACATCCATCATTAAGTTTACTGAAAATGTTATCTTTTCCATCTTGTAAACGGTTCTGGTCACCTCATGCCATTCTTCAATAGTCGGTTCATTCTTGAAAGTTCTAAGAGGGAACCAGTAACTTCAGAATGAAGTCGTTTCTAAGGTGTTGACCATGAGATCAATTAATCCTGACAGTCAGGTTTCCTCATACAGTTATTCTCTCTTCCGAAAGAGATCGGGGAAACAGCCACAAGGACATGCTGCATATTGATCTTTGTTGCAGAGAAGGATCTATTTTCACTCATAATGGATCCTGAGTGACACTCTACCTCTGAGCTGTCAGCTCAGTGATTGATGGTTCCCTGGGACTGAGGAAGACTTTGTCCTCATGCCAGGTGATCAATAGATCACTCGCCACAGCAGAGACAGACTTGGACTGTCCCCCCTTCCAGCTGCTTGAAAAATGTCAACAAGCTAGCTAAAGGGTAACTCATGGCTCTTGGTCTTCAGATCACACTGGGAAAAGTTAATGTAATGGATTTTTATTTCCACAAATTTCATAACTCATGGGTATCTGCAAAGGGAACTAAGAAAGTAACGTATGTATGTGCATGTATTTGTATGCATATGCATGTCCTATATACAGTACTTATACTGTATTGTATATCTGTAGACACATTGTATACTTCTCATATATGATACGTATAAGTCACCCATACTATCATCATCACAATCTATTGTAAAAAATTGCTGCTATTTTCCATTTAGTCCATTTTATTTTAATCTTTCTTATTGTTGTCTATATTTTTTATATTCTTTTTACTAGTTTTTTGCATATATTTCTGTTGAATTTATCTATCTATCTATCTATCTATCATCTATCTATCATCTATCTATCATCTATCTATCATCTATCTATCATCTATCTATCATCTATCTATCATCTATCTATCATCTATCTATCATCTATCTATCTATCATCTATCTATCTCTACACAGGCAGTGAATGATGATTCCCTGAGAAAGCAGAGCAGCAGCGCCCTCTGCTGGAAACTAAAAATCATGATACATTTTATTGAAGCATTTACAAACAATTAAGATGTTTCTTCACACTTTATCCCTTTAGAGGGAAATAAATGTTCTTTCTGATTTTTAAATTTTTATTTTCATTATGGTTTAACTTTTTCTTTTTTGTAACTTTTATACAGTCATACTTTTAACTTTGCAAGCTTTTACTGCTTTCTTTTTTCTGTTTTTTTAGTTTTACTTTTTTCTTAAACTATTTCCCTTTTTACTCTTTTTTTAATAATTCTTTTAGTTTTCAAGTTTCAAATTTTTTAGCTTTTAAACTTTTTAAATAGAATAGAATTACTTTATTGATCCTACAGTGGAGAAATGATCTTATCACAGCAGCACACGAGAATAAAAAGCAAGTAAAGTACACACACAAATAGTTTGACTTTTTTCTTTTTTTTTCTAAACTTGTTTTTTAAAGTGTTTCAGGTTTAGACTGCAAATCAAGATTGAAAGCAGAGAATATGTGATCAAAAAATGGCCACTTATAAAGAGTCAAGCAATAACTCTGCTTACATTAAATGAAAATATAAGAATTTATCAAAAGCATTTTTATTCTCTGAAACGTTGATTTCATTTAGATTTTTGATCATTTAATAGCAGGTTTTTAAATGTTGTTTATTCAGTCTTAGAGATGAAAACACAACAGAAAAAAGCTCAATTTTTCTAAAAACCTTCAGATATAATCTAGTTTTCACATTAAATCAATGAAACCAAATCCTCATCTATTGATGATGTCAGGTAGAAAACAGGCCTTGTTGTGGAAGTTTGTAGGGAGTGGATGGAAGCAGAACAGCTGGTTTTCCAAAAATACTGACACATGTCCGCGTGTGTGACCCTGTGTGTACACAGCAGTGTGACGGAGGGCAGACGGGCTGCTGAGGAGTCAGGAAACATGCTGAGTGTTCTCTAATAAACAGCCTTAAACTGACTCTGGGGTGATCCATGTCAGCAAAAATACAAGATCACAGCTACTCAAAAAAATACCACGGTGGGAAGGGAACAGCCTTCAGCTGTCTAGAAAAAAACAACTAAACCAACTTTTCTTCCCTTGTCAGTCACAGCTCAGTGGGTCAGAAACAGCTTTATTAGTGCAGAACAGCAGACTGTGCAAAATGAGAATACCTGTTCCTGTAAACTCATAAATATTTATCATATTAAGGTGAACCCTGTCTAATTTTCAGCAACAAACAGAAAAAGCTTCTAGCTTTTAGAGTCATGTTCAGCAACATAAACTTTAGGATTATTGTTTATTAATCTGTCATGTGAAGAGATATGTTGTTGTAATGACAACATGTCTTTATTTCATGTGGGCTATTCGTCTGATGAAGTATTGTTTCAGCTCTACTGTGGTTTATTTACATGTAACTTTGCAAATCTTATCATGTTAAGAAAGAGGCAAGGCTTTCTAAACAGGTGAAACTATTTCAGACTAAGTTAATTTGATGAGTAAAATCACTTCTGTTGCATTTTAACATTTTTCATGTCACATAAACAATGACAAAATGTAATAATTCAATAAGTTCATTTTAGATCTTATTTGTAAGACCTGACAAGAACAAGATTTTATAGGAAGTTCAGAATGTAAATCCTTAGAACTGTTACTTATTGTTAACAATGACTGCTTATAAGCAGATGATATCAGAGTGGTGTCTGGGCTGTACATTTAAAAAATGATTCAATACAAGTCGTCAAACTGTAAAATTTAAAGACTAGAGCTGAGGAGCTGAATCTGAGCTACCTGACAGACAGTGTCCCATCACAGTTTGATCCAGTGGTTAAAGGAGGTTTGAAGTGTATGATGATGAAAGGCCACATCCATCCTGAGTAGCTGCAGGCCTCCTTTAAAGCCCTGCATAAAAATTCAGTGAGACTGAAGACGAAAGAGTGATCAAATGAAACAAAAAGGAATAAATGAAACAGTGAGGAGTGATGAGCACATACACAGGTGTGATCATTAAAGCAAAAATCTACAGAATTCAGGCTTCACTTGTCTGTCCTGCTCAGTTACTCTATGAACCTCAAACTCGTCCAATCAGGCTGAAAACAACACGTTTAAATCATTAGAGAAACATGCTACTGATTCAATAAACCCTGAAAGGTAGAACAGCTGCAAAAATGATTTGTGCTAATGGTGATTTAACCTCGTTCATTTCCACCTAATTGCTCATCTTGTCAGATGCAAATAATGCATCCAAAACAATGAGTTCAATCTGCCACGCTCCAGGATTTTGGCAGCAGCCAATTAGTTTCCTGCCTCGAGGCTCATCTGCTCATTTTCTCCAATATCTGCTTATTGAAAGTGAGCTAGAGATTTCCAAGCTCAGCAAGCTTTGTCCATCTGTTTATTCCATCATCTATTGGCAAAAATACAAACCTTATGAATTAAAAAAACACGCTGTGGTTTAATGTTTGCTTTCAAAGAATGACGAGAGAGGAAAACATGGTGTGTGAGTCTGTGTGTTCTCAGTGGGGGTCTCTCTCTGTTGTTTTAGTTTTGCAGAAGGCAGAGGGATGGAATATCATGTGGAATTGGGAAAGTCGTCCCACGCTGAGATTTCTAGCTGCAAAAGCAAAGGTCCTGTTACATTTAATAATAGAAAAGGCTGCGGCGCATTGGGAGTGGCTGCACAGACCGGTGTGAGCTGTTCTCCAGCTGCAGACACAGTCAGGAAGAAAGGTCTGAACATGAACAGCAAGGAGGAGATGAGAAAATGTTGGTGACAAATAGACAAAAGAAAAACAGGGCTGAGGCACTTAATGATGGAGGGACAGAGGGGCTGAAAGTCATCAGTAAGAGCTACTGAAACACACATTCTAGAAATATCTACAGAATTTAGAGTGTATTACAGCAACAGCATCTATAAAATTCATTAATTCCTGTTCATTTGTTGCTCAGTGAAGTGAGACTTCATGCTTTATTGCTCGATTTCAAACCCATTACATAGATGAGGTCAGCTGACATTAAAAATCCTGTTTCTGCTGCTCAAACTCAGACTGGAGACACAGAATCGAGACATGGACTGAAACACCAGTAAATGACCAGCACAGCTTCTGGTGCTGTTATATGATCTAAAGTCAGCAAATGAGATGTGATGGTCTTAATTTTATACAACCATTAGCAGGTCAAGTGTTGGTGGATTTTAATGTTCTCCCTCAGGACTCAGAAATGTTTTGATCCTAAATTTTCCAGTGCACGATGGGGAGAAAAAAAGTATAAAAAAATCAAAGAAACCTCAGCACTCAGGGTTGCAAAGTTCCCAAAAAGTCATGGTTACTTATAGAAACACAGCAGAAGCACCAAATCGTGCACAAAAATATGAACTCAGAACGCCGTCTAGGTGCAGAAAGAGGAGGCGATGACAGAGAGGATTCACCAATACTCATGTAGGAAGGTCAAACACACTCACACACATAAAGGTCCATGCTAAGGAAACAGGTCAGTAAAATAAACATTTTAAACACATAAGGCATGATTGTAATAAAGTTTACTAGTTTCGGAATATGTCCCTTTCAATCAAATGTGAGAACTTTGTAAGCATTAAGTTGATATGAAGTGTCATAATATAATTAAATGGGAGCTTAGCATTTATTTTTAATTTAATAACATGAATTTACCTGCAGAGATTAAAAAACAACAGTTAAGGTCATTATGAAATGAGGCTCCTACTAAAAACACTAAATCAACTTCTTTCAACCACAAATCTAAGAAATATTAACTCAGCAGACGCACCGTCTTCCACCACGCAATAACACATAGACCATCTCAGATATCTTGATGTGTTTATTAATTGCTTCCATCACAATGAACTTACATTACTTCACAACATTAAGTAACAGAAGATAAACAGTAGATTCCTGGACGGGACAGAGAGACCCTGCTTTAGCTCCTCCAGCTGGTTGAACTCAGTCAGAGCCATCAGTAAAAACCTCACAGACAGACATCAGATCTAAACCAAACCTGAAGGGTAACAGAGCAGAGCACAGTACCTTCGCTGCTGTCTTCACGCAGGCGGCTGGAATCAAATGAATTTATGATGCAGCCTGAATCAGCAATGACTGGATGCTGTGCTGCCTAGCAACCAAACACCCAATGAAAAAAATCTTAATCTGGATGCTCCAATGTATTTATCAAAGGTTAGTTTTCACTCCAGGCTGTCCTCGTTTGGTTTAACACACTGAGGTATTTTGTTAAATCTTACATATTATTACATGAAAAGTGTACAGATCATGAAAAGTGTACAGATCATGAATGTTAAAGAGATATGCACAAAAAAATTGAAAGATTTAGATCTTTCGTTTGTTTGAATTGTGCGTCTGCAGTTCAGTAATACAAACTTCCTCTTATTCACCCAGAAACCAACTGTCGGTCAATCTTGTAGCACAAAACGTTGACAAGCTGATAGGTTCCTGCAGCTAAACAGCGCCCTCTAGTGGATACACAGAGGTGGTGGTGTCTTGTGAAGGTAACTAAGCAGCTCCCTGTTGGATTACCTACACACACCCTGTTAAAGAAACTGTGTCCACCAGCTTCATCAAATGTTTACCAGACCTCAAACATGAAATCCCATAAGTCAGAGAGGAGAGCGTGGCTCTCAACGGATGTGCGACATATCTTCCAGGTGGGGCGTCTTCATGCAGCCCGTGCACAGCTGATCCATCCACAGGGGGGCTTCGTGCTGCAGCGGGGTGCGGCGCGGGTAGAAGGTGTAGGACAGGTCGTAGTTCAACAGGCAGCTCAGAGAGGCCATGTAGATGTCAGAGAATCGACTCAGACGCCTGGAGAAGTACGTGGGGTTGTGGCACGTTCGGAAGATGCTGCCAAATTGAGGGTTGAACAGGTTCTTCGTCATCGCCCTAAAACACACAAAGAGACTGCCACAGTTAATAACATCACATGCAAATAAATGTATTGGTGTTTATATTTATCACAAAGAACTACAGTTAGGGAGAAAGGGGCCACAAACATACATATACCACAATTCTGGAAAATTATGATTCTATAAGTAAGAATTCCAATACATTGCAGAAATCAGTGCCTAGACGATGTCATTGAGTTCACTGGGTTCAGTGGGAGGAGCTTAAGACTGCATTAGGTCAGAAAACTCACCGCAGCTCTTCCCTCTCTTTCTGCCATTCCTGAAAAACTTTTTTCGACTGCGGGTCTCGGTGTATCTAAGATAATAAACAAGACACAATCACAGTTAGATCATTTAGAAAATAAACTAAACAAAAACATAAATATCAACACTGTTGGTCTGTTTAGGTAAAGATAATAATAAACACCAGCTGGGTTTGTTTTTGTAGTCTGAGAAAATGTGCATGTGACACTTTTACTTCAAACAGCTGCACATGATCCAATCACAAGGTAGCAGGGGTTTGTAAACAGGCGTCCTGTGTGTGAGACGACTTTTTCCTTCATTAGGAAAGGTCTCAGGGGTCAATTATATGTGAAACTAAACAAGTAGCTCATGCATCCATGGCTCTCTGCAAAGCTCCCCTTGTCTAAATTTACCCAGCATTCCTGGTCTCCCTTTACAGCTGTCACATATATGTAGCATCATGCAGGACGTGTGACCGGACACACTATGTAGCTCATCTGTAGGCCGTTCAAACAGCCAACTGGTAAAATATTAATTAGACAAAGCTTTTTCCACCTAGAAGCCACTTTAAAAGATCTGAGCTTTAGAACACATGCAGCGCCTCATAATGTTACTTTAGTTTTAGGACATTCATTCCAAAAAGTGTGTGATGTTGACATTTTTCCTCCTGTTAGACAACATTTAAACAACAGAGACTCTGAGTAATGAAGTCGTTTAGGTTATTTCACCTCGTTCTTTCTGAATACACGTTTGTGAGGTCTGCAGAATATGCTTTTGTCTTATCGAGTTAAAATATTCTGTGATTAAATAAATTAAATGAAAAAAGATTAATGTTGGTTTTTTTATTTTTACATCTCATCCCTACATTTGTTTTATTTAAGGTCGCATTACTCCTCTCACACAACTTTCTCTTCTGACACCATTTGGGCTCAAAAGCAGCTCGACAACACCTGAGGTTGTGTTTTGTCAACACCGCTGAATCCATGTGAAGTTGGAAATGTGAGGTATCATAGCAAACGGTGCCGAGGGGATCAAGTCCTCACCTGAAGGCGCTCCATCAGTCCGGTTAACGCCTGCAGCCAGGTCAGGCTCACTGCGTACTGGTGAGCGCTCACCACTTTGGTTTCAGGCTCCAGCTCAGGGACAATGGCTGCTGTCCGCCAGCCGTGTCTCAGCATCAGGTCCTAAAACGGAAAAATAAGTATTCTCATTGGCTTTCAACAGCACAGAAGATGTTGATTTTGAATGGTTTTGGTCTTATTATTTGGTATTTATTGCATAATTCTCTGACATGTTTTACTGTGTACTTTACAATGTTGTTCATCACTTTGACTTTATAGTACAGTATAAACCTTATAAAGGAAAATGGATTGGATTACAGAACAAAGCATTCATCCGTCCACCAGGGAGCTGGTGCCTAATTCTAGCAGTCAAGGGGCGAGAGGCGGGTCGCCAGTCCATCACAGGGCCACACAGAGACGGACAGGACAAACAACCAGTCACACTCCCACGCACACCTAGGGACAATTTACAGTCACCAATTAACCTAACAGTCATGTTTTTGGTCTGTGGGAGGAAGCCGGCGTGCCCGGAGAGAACATGCTAACTCCACGCAGAGAGGCCGCCGAGCCGGGGAAGTGAACCCACAACCTCCTTGCTGCGAGGCAACCACCACCATGCAGCCCCAGAGCAAAACAGTACAACTGAATAAGTAATAAACCTGGAGATGATATAAAACCATTTTTTCTTCCTATTTTCTTTTTTTAAATCTAGCTATAAAAACTGTATTGCAAACATTTATCTGAGCTGTTATTTCTGTAGCCTTAAACTTGTTCTAATATCTTGTAAAAAACCTGTGCAGCTTTTTCCCCACCCTGATCCCACATTAGAAAAAGTGACAGAACTTATAAGGGCCTAAAACTCATTTCCCGTACAGATTTTCCACTTTGTTTTAATCACACATCAAATAGAGACAGGAAAACCATCTGAGTCACCACTAACATTTGGTCATAACATGGACTTTTACTGCTGTAACTCAGAGATGATGAAACCACCAAACTTTGGTACTTACAGCCAAGTCGCTGTAAAGATGATCTCCAAAGTAAAGAACTTTTGATCCACTCCAACCTGTCAGTCGCAGGAAGTCAAACAAGTTCCCCTGAAACACAAAACAAAGCAAGTTAAATAAGTTGCATGTAAAACCACAGCTGTAGACAGAAACAGGACCCATTTACTAACCTGTTTGTAAATCTGTCCTTTGTCCAAACTGTTTATCTTTTCCCATCGGAGGTCTCCGTTTCCGTCCAGGCGCCTGAAAGGTCTGCAACAGGAACATGTTGGAAGAATGTTGCTGAGGTCACGTTCTGAAACGTGGATTGCTTTTTATCAGTTAGCTAACAGTAACTCACTTGATGCAATCGGTGAAGAAGTGGGGTTTGTCTGCCTGCACGATAACAACGTCGAAGAAGTCCCTCCAGTTTTTCCCCACCATGTGCGTCATCCCTTTATCCCTGCACACACAGCAAAAAAATAAATAGAAAATACAGTAAGACAGCTGGCAGCAGTTTTCCCCTCTTGTTGTGAGTCAGAGTGAACTACTGTGGACCTCACGTAGCTCAGACTTACACAAAGCTGAAGGGGCTGTTGGTGATGAGGAAAAGCTTCTTCCCACTGCTGCCCAGTCGGTGCAGAACAGACTCCGTCTCTTTGGCTCTCAGGATAAACTTGTCTGGAAAATCATGGAAAATAACTCACTGATGCAAAATGTTTATATGCTGCAACATGTTGGATAAAAAAAAGAGGGAAAAAACAATCCGTACCAAGATCCTGCATGACCCACTTGTACATGTAGCCTTTGAGGTGAACCATGCCAATGGCTTCCTGGAGATTAAAAAATACATTTAATTAAACAAGTTCACGGTGATGTTTTGGATCTTTAATGAAAAACTACAATCACTCAGGAGAAAACAAGTTTGTTCTAAAACCAAAAAGTGTTGTTACATTAGGAACAGTTTACAGTACAGGGTGTAGCCTGAAAATGGAAGCTTTGAAGCTGCGGAAAAGGAGGAAAAGCAGCCATTGTTCTTGGCTCCAGTCTAAAGAGTCCACTGCAAACTTCTCGGCTCAGCAGATTCCTGAGCCTCCAGCTGAAGGATTACCGCTGGATGTGAAAACAGTCCCACGGCTGTACGTGGAAACAGTCACATACTCACACACTGTGTGGTCCCCTGAGTGTGTGAGCTACAGGCCGAAGCCAGAACTGAATCACAGCAAGTTGGAGAAGGAAAAACTTACAGAGACATCTTTGAAGAGGTGAACTGGATCATAATCAATGTCATTGGAGAGGAAAAAGTCATTGGCCACAGCCAGGAGAGTCATCTCAGGGATGGAGAAAATATCCATGAACTGCTTCACCTTGGGTCCCTGGAAAATATAAAACAACGTATTTAACAGATCTGACACCAAAAGTTCATAGAGTCACTCTAAAAGTGTTTAGAAAAGATTTATTTATTTTTGTTGGATATTGTCACAAATTTACATCAAACACTTTCTGCCCTAAAGTGTCCAGATGGACACTTAAAGCTTGACTAGGCTTTAAAGGGTTAAAGTTAGTTTTTTGAAAAAAAGGTTATAATAATAATAATGTAATAATCTTTCTACTGAAATACGTTTTTAGGTTCAGTAGCTTTATTCCCAGTGAATTCCGGTCCTGTTTCATTAGATATAGAGTGGTTGAAGTGCCAGTTAAAGGGGTAAAGGCATCAGTTGCTCCTAATTGAAGCGTGTTAGCTCAAACTTCTTGTTTCCAGGTTGAACAATGATTTATATTTTTCATGACTGACTGAACTCCAATCAAAGGAAATCATAACAGTCTTGAGTCTAAACACAGAGCTCTTTGGGTCAGCTCCCTTGGAATGAGAACAGTACATTCCAGCTGATTCACGACGCCAACAAAACAAACAGCATCGTCTGGTCTTATGCAATGCAATCCTGGCAAATCCCAACATTTTGAAACATTTGAGAACAGCCACAGATTACACCCTGAACTTGTTAGGGAGTGGCCACATGAGATTATTCTTCTGTTTTTTGTTGAGTGTGCAGCGTTAAAGAGATTTTACATCTGTGGAAAACCAAACTCAACCAACTGGAAAGAAAAGCCAAGAACATCTGAAAGTACAGCACTGTAGCAAATAGGGGTGCAACGGATTATCATCGATCCGTGGTTCGTACGGATCACCCTCTACGGTTCGGAACGCACGTGGTTCGCGGTTCATGTGGAGCGCGTGCGTCGCTAAATAATCCCCGACGTTCTGTGCTCACGCGCTCTGAATCTGCAGATAATTCCCCTCTGAGAAAGGCGTTCATTTTGCATCACGTATAGAGGTTCACTCTGTTGGCTTCAGCCGTTTTAGAACACCAGAACGAAGGATCCCTGATCAATATCCAGTCTCTGCTGCGCGCGTGCGCGCGCGCTGCCTCTGATTCCTCCGTCTCTCTCTCCGTCAGGTGGAATCTTTCTGATAGACAAACTAGATTCACCTGTTTCTGTCTAAGATAGCGTTATGTTGGGCTTTTATACGAGCTAATAAACGTTAATATAATCGAAGTTCAGTCAGGAGCCACAGAGCAGCGCCTCGTGTGTCACGCCCGTCCCCCCCCTTCCCAGCTGTGACCGCTAGTCTGACAGAAGCAGGTCTGTGACCCTGAGGTGGCATATGAGTCTATCTCCCCCATTAATTAGTTTTAATATGATTCAAAACTTTATTGAAGCATCAGATTGACATCCTGAGTTAAATGCAGTTTGTATTTATGAGGATTGAGCATAAAAAAGTTGCTCAGTGTTTTAGAAAATAATGAGAGAGCAAAGTTTTTTGTCTTTTCTTTTTCATTATGCTGATCCGAAAATTGATCCGAACCGTGACTCAAAACCGTGAACCGATCCGATCCGTGAGCTTTCTGATCCGTTGCACCCCTAGTAGCAAACGCCAAGCAGCTCTGGACTGAAGGCTTGCTCATCTAATGCATCTGAAAAAAAAAACAATCCAGCAGAATTCTAAAGAGATTCGTCCTCACCTTCCCGTAGAAACCACTGTCCTGCTGCAGCGGGACGTGGAAGGTCCCCCCGTAGAGCTGAAGGACCTCCTCATCAGACACTGGATTCAGACCTCTGAGTGCACCAAAGATGAGTTTTAAAAACAAACACAACATTATCGGACAATTTAAATCATGTAATATTTAGATCAGTGGTTCTAAACTTGTCTGGCCTTGGAACCAACCGCCATAATAACAATTTTAAAAAGAAAATTCTCAAATTTATTACTAGAAACAATGGTGCAGTTTGAACCTGAGACAGTAGATTATCACAGTGCGCAACAACAACAAAAAAAAGTTTAATAATCAACCGTACAACCACCATGTGGTGGCGCTAGAGAGAATTAGCTCTGTTGACCTCCAGTTAGCTGCCTTTTACTTAAAGCTGCACTCGTTAATTTTGGCAAACAATGTAACGTTTAACGTTTTTTTAATGCCTCTTCACAACGTTCTAACATAGTATATTGTGGAGATAAAAAAAGAAATCAATAAAGTGGTTGTCCCGCAGTTCTCTAAAAACCTCAGTCAATCCTATCGTTCGGACCGAACGATACTGGACAATCTGGCTGTCCGTTTCTCCGAAGCGCCGCACTTCCGCACTGCTTGGATCCTCCATTAATGCGTCTGGGTGCATTTTTCAGCAGAACATCCCAGAAGTGAGAGAAGGACAGAAACAGCCATCTGTTAGTGCTTCAATTTTAGGGAAAAATACCAGAGTTCCATAAAGAAAAACACCTTTTTAGCTAGCAGAAAACAAAAAACTTTGGAGGTAAAAAGAAGAAAAACCCATGGGAAACGTTTTTATGGCTGGAGTTTTGCTCTGTATTGTTACCAGGGCAATGCATGGTCCCATGTCCGCGGGAAGGCTGGCCTACAGCTTTTACCTGACGGGAGGGGTGAGTGCTCCGAGACGTGTTTTTGAAAAATAGCTAGCCAAACCTAGCTTGGTTACCAAATTAACGAGTGCAGCTTTAATTAGCTTCAGTATTTTAAACAGAATCAACTGTTTTCAGGCACAAACATGAAATAAAAATCTAACTAGAGAAGATTCAAAAAGGCTCTAAATATGTAACCCTAGGAAAGAACCCACTCACTGAATATAACTACACCCTGTTAAAATTATTCAGTCATTTATTCAAGCATTAATAAATAACTAATAGGGCAGCAGTAGCTCAGTAGGTAGAGGGGGCACAACAGGATTAGTTTGTGTTTTCATGCAAAATACATGAAATAATTGTATCTATATATAAACTACAGAGAAGTACTGAAACTCCAAAAAACAACATTACACTTTGGAAAAAAACATTGACCAGTAGGAATTTTAACCCAAAATAAATTAAACAAAAAGTGCAACTTAAAGGATTCGAGTACACAAAATGTACTTTTCTTCTGATGACCTCATCAGTAGGTAAATATGGAAAGACATTTCCCTTTGAAGGAAACTACTCACTTATAACCTGAGGTGAAACTGAAATGTGACCCACTGAAAACGGGTCCGCAACCCAGCAGTTGAGAACCACTGACTCAGATGATGTTACCGTTCTTACCGGTACACCGTTCCTGGCTCAATGTAATGAAAGGCATCAATTTTCATCAAAAGACCCTAAAATGGAAGAAAAACGGTTAAAACTTCATGTTTATGCGCATTTCTAAACAACATAAAGACTAAAACATACCTTTTGGATGTCATAGTGTAGACCCCTCACAGTAAAGTTGGGAATGTAATCATATTTACCGATGCCTTTGGGGTACTGGTAAACACAAAGAAAAAAGTGGAAGTGGAAAAGCTGGTCTGTATAACAACTTCATGACTTCAGTGAGACGCACCTTAAAGTGCTCAATTAAGAAGCCTCTTGCTGTATCGTAGATCAACATGTTGAGAATGCTGGAGTACTGAGCCAGAGTGTAGTCATAGTCGAAGCCATAGATGTCCACTTCTGCCAGGTTGACCTCATTGTTGGCGTAGATGACCGAGGAGTTGAGGCTTTTACATGCACCTGGTGGGATCAGGTCTGATCCAGGAGAGGTAGAAGAAAAACCATAACTCAGTTTTAAATAGAACATATCAGACAGACAGTGATGACTCAGGTGAAGCCGAACAGGGCGGGATAAACACACACCAGTGGTTGTTTGGGGATAAGAGTGTTTACAGTGTCTGCTGATTTTGCACTTCTGCACAGAGGAAAGAAGTCAGCTCTGAAGCTGTTCTCATTACAGTGGGCTTGGCAAATGCAGCAGAGGTTGCGCAACATGTGGTTCTCATATGTCAACTGACTGTTGACCAAATCATGAGTCAAAAAAACAAAAAAGAGAGAACAATTTGTGCACTGAATGCCATCAGGCGCAGCACAGCGTGGCAGAGCAGCACTTCCTGCAGCACAGGTTGTTTCTGCTATTAGTTCTTCCTCCTAACCACTATTTTCACAAGCACAACAGAGAGTAAACACATGCACACATATTTAACTGTTTGCATTTTGTTTGTACTGGTGACAGAATGCGGACAGCAGGCGCGTCACTCTTGATCTATATGTGAAAATGACCTATGACCTTCTATCCTGAGACAATTCTATGAGAGCTGCAGCTGGGAAGCAGACTTGCATCTAGCAACCCTCTGGCTGGCTGCCCTCCAGTCTTCCCTCGTCTCCAAATGCCTCGATTTTCATGCAAAGTTCGTTTTTTCTTTTTCCCCCCAAAAACTAATGTCTGTGAAATTGCAATTCTGACCAGGAGGAATGCATGCCCAGTTTTCACCAAAACCCTTTTATGCTGAGAATTTGTAGAAGGAGCTGGTAACTGGGGGGAACCTTTCTGTGTCAACATTTGGAACAAAAAGCATGTTGCTCACGCACAAAAAGGCACCCTGACTTGTGACGTACCTCATGGTGCTGACTGAGTCTGAGTGCTTCCATATTTTTTACCCAGAAACATTTGACTCATTTTTTCTAATTTTAACTGGTATTTTTCCATGCAAATTGAAATGCATGTGGAATATAAAATTTTGCATTTCACCATTTAACTTCCACACCTAGAAAACAAGCAATAAAAATAAATATTTGTTGCATTTTTGGGGTTATCTGGGGCGGTAAGGATTATAATCAGGGTTTAATGTGATATTTTCAAGGTATCCCCTTACACTGATTTACACACATAAACAATAAAACAATTTCTGATACAGTTTCAAGCACTTTCTAAACCAACCCAACACGTTGTTTGGAATTTAGCATTTTTGACAGTGAAGTACTGCAGTTCTCCCTGCGCCTTGTGTGCAGAAGCGCTAAGCTAATGTAAGCAACTCCCAAAAGGCTAATATTGTGCACAGTTTACACGTTTTTGCACGTTTAACCATCCACTTAGTCACACGTTTAAGCAAAAACACAACACAGCAGCACAAACCGGACCATAAACTGTGAGCAGTGTTGTGTTTTTGGTCACAACAGTTGGGTTGTTTTTAAAGAGCTAACGCAGCGGACTTGCACGAGGGCAAATGTTGTGTGCACTTCACGTTCACTCGTTAATAGTAGCTTTCTGATAATATACTATTAATTTTAATTAACAAGTTGAGGTAACCAGCAGCTAACTTTAAAAAGAGGATGAAGCCCATTCTCAAAAGTACAAAAAAGGTCCTTTCCCAGATAAACACGATGACGTGGAGGGGCTGCCTGTTTTCATGGAGGGAGGGAAGGGGGGGCTGAATGAATGAGAGGACAAAGGGGGTCCCTGTCTCACCGTAAACAAGCCGCTTCATGTCGTTGTAGCGGGTCCACAGATAGGACGTCTGGTCCATCGGCGCTGCGTTAGAGGTGAACGACCGTCTCCTGACCGCCGTCACCCCCGGGGCTCCCACCGCCTCCTTCAGCCGCTTCTTGTCACTGGACGGGCATTTGTGTGGAGGCTCGCCGTCGCTGCTCTGCCCTGCCTTGTCGCTCTTCTCGCCCTGCTTCGCCCCTCCGAGCGCCCTGCTCGTGGTGGAGAGTCTGGGGGACCGTCCCAGTGGAGGGGTCCGGTTCCCCCTGGCCCATAATGTGCGGGTCAAAGCGGTACCCGCCGTCTTCAGAGCCATTTTTTGATTCTCAGAGACAAGTAAACACGCCTGCTAGCTGCTGCCTGTGCAGGTCCAACTAACCAACAGTAGCATGAAAACAGTCTCGCTTTGGGTGAGGCCACGCCCTATTCCGCCCCTCTCTGGTAAACAGGGGGGTGTTTCCTATCGCTGCTCTGCATCTGAACCACTCACATCACTGTTATGATGTTTACCACTTATCTCTGAATACATTTGGATAAGGAAACTATCTTGTTTACCTTTCCTAAAGCATTCAGGAAATCCACGTGTAGCCTTGTTTGATCCTAAATCACCTTTTATGAAATAGACCTGCGTCAGTGTTTCTACAGATAAGGTGCTTCAGGACATGTAATCACTTGTGTTCAGAATATTAAGCCTGGGAGTGAAGTATTTGTGTACTTTATGTACTTTTGCATTTTACATTATTGTTGTTCTTTCACTCACTATTGATGCCAATTCACATCAAACCAGTTCTGTACTTAAAGTGACCAGATGGAGTACTAGTATTAGTACTTTCATCAAGATCCTGCCTCATACAGTCCTATACATGTCTGCTGCCCTCTGGTGGAGGATCTGCAGGTGGAAAGGACCAATTTTATTTCACTTTTACATTTACATAATAAAGTAACATTGATTATTTAATAGTTGTTATATGAATATTGGCCAATACACAGTTCAGTTTTAGAAAACTAGATTTATTTCCATGCATGAACCCTAAAGAATACCTAGATTTATTTTTGCAAAAGTTTCAGATTTAAGCTGCAAATCAAAACTTAAATCAAATGATCAGATGGTCACCTGCCTTGTAAAGAATTTAAGGGTTAACACTAAAACATCTTAAATTTGCAATAAGAAACTGGATCCGTCAGATAAATGTGGTACAAGTTAAACAAACACACATGGGGTATCCTCTGAAGGGCAGATTCCTGCAGCCTCCTGCAGAACAGCTAGAGAACTGTATGTGAAACAAGTCACAGAAAACACGTAAACCAGGTCACTGTGTGCTCCTCTGGGTGTGAGTTATATGCATAAACTAAAAAACACAACATATCTAGGAGGAACTCATACTGTTGCTGTATGAATAGTTTAAAAATGAACTTTTTTCATAAATGATAAAAACTGGTTGCAGTTGCAGCTTCAGAATGCTGCTGCCAGACTTTAACATCCACCGGGAAGCATGATCACATCTCTCCTGTCCTCGCTGCTCTTCACTGGCTCCTTGTTGGCTCAAGAATCAATGTAAATATTTTATAATGGATTTGTGCTACAAGGACCTGAATACCTACTGAACCACTGCAGCCCTATGCTCCACCCACATTCTGCTAATGTTTACCTCCTGGTGGTTCTGAGGATGAGGCTGGTGCAGAGGGAATTGTGCCATCATGGCACCAAAACTGTGAAACCAACAACCTCTCACATCAGACAGGCTCCATTTACCATTTCTAATTTTATTGCATCCATTCTGTTGTTTCTGTTCAGCACTGTGGTCAATGACAGTTGTTTTAATTGCACTTGATAAATACTGAGAATTACAGTTTTTCAGAGAAACATAAGCACTTTCAGATGGTTTAAGAGTGATACAACCCTAAAAGGACAAGCACACTTCATCATCTCTACACTGTTCAGTTAGGGACAACAGCAGCTCTCTACAGACAAAAATTGTGCAACAGTTCAGCTACTATTTTTCTGTTTTTCAGAATGTATTCAGTGTTGATAGCAGGTGTCAGGTCAGGACAGGCCAGTTTAGTACATGCATTCGTTTATTGTTTTACTGGAATGTGAAGCATGTAGTTTGGTATTGTTTCACTGAAACTAGTAAAATCTGCTCTTAAAAAAACAGACAGTTTTGATGAGAGCAAATGTTTTTCTAAAATATGTCACTACTGTCTCTTTCACCATCACAGGTTTTAAACTGAACACTGGTCAGCTGATGGGTATATGTCTCTGGTAAACGTGACAATAAACCTCGCAGGTCTCCTTTAAAAGTTCATTTATTTATTTGTTTATTTATTGTTTGTTAGATTGTCTCTATCACATATACAATTTAAATATAAATTCACCTTCTTATAATAATAATAATAATAATATAATTATTATTATTCATTTCTGTCAGTTTGAACATTTGCTGATTTTAAAGTTTTTATATTTTTAAGAAGTTCAACATAACAGTTTAAATGTCTTTTTTACATGTTCCTTACATTTTGTGTTTAAACTATTTTGAAAGAGGACTTCTGTAATTCTTAAAGGAGTTTGGTTTTGGGGCTGAGCTGAGCTGTTTGGGATCAGCAGGATTACTTTTTACCAAGATGAACTTTAAACAGTGTGGAGATCTTGTCAACAGCTGCAGAACAAAAGACGAAGGAGGCATTTACCACTTGAGGAAATCAGAGGTTTAGCAAGGCAGTGAGAGAAGCTCCAAACAGCAGTGAGTGATTCCCAGCCTGCCTGTGAAGGGGTCTGAAAGGAACCACAAATCATGCACGTCATTATCAATTTGCCACAGGCAAACAACCTGAATGGGACTGAATGACCAGAGGCGGACTTGACAACCTCTTGAGAAACTCCTGCCATTTTCTCCTGAGCTGTTGAGCCCCCATCCTCCTCATGTTGGCCCCCTTGAGAGACTCTTTAAAGGACAGAAACAGCAAGACAGATGATGTGTCTCTGTCTTCTCCCTGAGCTGATTCACACCACCACATGTTAACATACTTCAAAGCATATTTTATAATCCCCAATCCCCATTTCTCCAAAATCACAGGACCCAATAAACCTGATCTATTGACCTGCAGCTCTCCAACAAAACCAGCCAGTCAGAAACCTTGCTGTGCACATGAATATCTGCAGGCGCCTTTTTGTTTTGTGGACTTCAGCACTATGTTCTTATCTTTCTTATGAGTTAGTTAGGTCTCTGCTCTCTGTCTGCAGCTTTCCCTGCAGATAGCAACAGACTGTAGCCTGCGATGATTGGTTCTGTCTGAAACGTGATTGGCTGCAGCTACACAGCAGCAGGCCTCTCCAGGGGCCCCAACCAAAACAAAAAAAAAGTGGCCGCTCCCACTGAGCACATACTGTATAACCTACTGCAGTTCATCAAAAACCGCACTGAGTCAAAGCACAATGTTTTAAACTCTCATTGGACTGAATAAAATCAACAGATCATTTATCCTGACTACAGAGTCTAAAGTCAGCCACACCACCCAGCAGGCTCCAGGGCTCTGGTTTCACCCAGGAACAGAAAAGAGACGTTTTGTGCTCAACTGAAGTGAACCTGAGATGCCTGGAAAAGACATCCAGAAACAGACCAAAGTTTGAGGTGATCCAGCTCCATATGGGTCTAACTCATTCCAGCCCTCAAGGCCTTCCATAGAATCAGTGTTCATAAGACAAAGCACATGGAAATGTTTAAATCCACAGCCTGGTGAATCAACAAGGTTATATAACCTCTTAGTGATTCTGCTGCATGGGGTGGCAGCTTGTTTCAGTTACAAGGATTTTTGTTTTGGAAGTTTTCTTTTTTGTGATTTTTTTTCTCCCATCCTGTTTTGAACGCTGTGCTGCTTGGAGGGCTTTTGCTCCAACTTTTTAAAACTTTCTGGCCACTTGTTATGATGCACAACTTGTTTACAAGAGGGAGAAGATACTTGACATCCTAAAAGCTCAAATAACATCCAAACTGCAACCCAAAATCTCACAGGATTTTACAGAGGAGGAGATGTGGATGTAGAGCAGGAGCAACGAAAGGAGGTGGACCATCGTGGGGAACATGAGATCTAATAATGAAGAAAGCTTCAGGACAAACAAAGTTGAGACATTCAGTGGAACGTTTTTGTAACTAACCTTAAGCAACACTTTATTTGTTTATTCCCATTTGTTAAACTGTATTTAAATTTCTGCCACATTATTTAAGAACATTTGCATCAGTTTATATTCTTGTTTTAACTTCTTTCAAATGAATTTCATTAAAAAAAACACTACACTGCACTCTAAGCAGTCTAAAGTTCTTGGAACAGGAGGTTGCATGAACAGATCAATCAGACAGGAATGTTGTGCTTCACACAAACACTGATTTATGTATGAAAACTCTCACCTAGGGTATGCATGAGTAACTACTGCCCCAAACTCTCTAGATCCAGTGTAACTCCACCCTTTCATTACAGTCATCTCACTTTGAGCTGGCTGTTCCTCTGAAGGAGACCAGGAGCTGCTCAAACTTGTTCTGCAGGCTGGCCACTCAGACAAGCTCCAACACTGATCCTGGTGTTTCTGCTAAATATGTGACTGCTCACAAAGATGATCCACAAAGATTAAGCAGCTTCAGCTGACGACTTTCATTTGAGGCTTTGGAGTTTTTAATAGGACCAACATATACAAACATGTTGAATTTATATACGTTTTTGACAAATTTTTAGCATACAGTATGTTTCACATTTTTAGTTGTTTTCAAACTGTACATCTGCTTCTAATAAGATGCTATTTAAAGTTTCAAGCCTGAGGAAGTGAAGGGATGCACCACCCCACACCATTAACCTCCGTTTGTCCCATTTTGTGAGGCTTGGTGGAGTTGTGTTTATGCCAGAGATTATTATCCAGCTGAAACGACCTTCTTGTTTAGCTTTAGCTCTCATACAGATCTAGATTGGATGGATTCAGATTCCACGTTTGAGACAAAAGAAAAAGATTCAAGCTGCTCTGTGAGTTAGAGGCAACAAATCAACTCCAAATCTCACCTAACTCCACTTGACATGTGGTTTAGATCAGAGGTGCAACTAAATAGATTCGATTATCCAACAATTGCTGAGTCATCAGGATATTTCTAATGAAAGCAGCTCTCTGAGCTGTGCTGGAAGTCGGAGATGTAGAATGAACTGGAACAGGGGGTGGGGGGTGCAATGGTCCTCTTCAAAAATCCTATGTATCATTTATATCATTAAAAAGGCCTGCATGTGTTTAAATCTCTACAGCACATATAGAGTCAGACAGTATCTTTAGTTGTAATGTATTTAATGGATTTCCTTTTGAACCCTTTCTAGCTGATCGATCAGTTTGAATGTGGACACACGTCTCTCTGGCCAATAGCTGCTGCAAATTATCTGCAGACACTTTGGTGACATCATTGACATCTGGGAGTGAGACTTCCTCCTTTGCTACGATCGTTGTCACAAAATTTATTTGACTTTCTAGTGTATATATATTTCAATATGTATAAATAAATGGTATAGTATAATATAAAATGTATAGTATAAATAGCATTGCAACAAAATAAAATTGGGACTTGCCACCTACATTACTTAGATCCCCCACCAGAGAGCAGTAGACATAAAACGCAGTGCAGCAGGTAAAGAACTAATCCTGTTAAAGAGGTGTAGCTTTTAGAGGTGTTTAAATATGAAAGGTTCTTTAAAGGATACAGTATTATTTTAAACATGACCAAACACACTCAAGACTGTGATCAGTGTTGACTTTTTATTCATCATGAGGTCACTGAGGGTCACTTTTTATACACATAAAAAGTTTAGGAGCATCAAACAGGAGTGCATGAAGGGATATCCTCTAGATTTACACAGAATGCACATCACTTAAATACAGTTAAAATATCATACAACAATGGTCTTTCAAATTATACACAAGGTGAATTAAATAGACTGGGATAGAAATAAATAGATTGAAAAATCCATTTACATCCTTCAATGTAACATGACATGATGCTAAAGCATTTTCATGTTTTAATAATAACCATAACCATCCAGTTCAAAACTTTACAGCATCCCTACAGTACATACAAGTTCCTTTATACATTTATACCCTTCATTCTTCATGATTTTCACATAGTAACAGTTTTCACAATAAATACACAAGGTTGTCTTTAATTTTAAGGTTGAACTAATGTCAAACAATTGTCTTTAGTTAATTTATACAAAATATTTTAGCTAAGAATTGAAAATATTTTACCAAAATCAGTGCTAGACATGCTCAAAGAGCCGTGTCAAAAGTAAATAAAACATACATTTATTAAAAAAGAACTACAGTGTCAAACTGAGTGCTAGTAAGGGAATTTCTGGGAACAAAATCAAGGCACAAAAAAAAAAAAAAGAAAAGAAATCCGCAGGATGCTGTTTCTAACAGAGAACCTGTGATTAATGAGAGGTGGTTTGATCCTAAAGAAATGCTGATAGTTTTTAGAGTTCAAATAACTGTTTTGATCTGACACAAAATGAAAATCATGATTGTGATCATCAGTTCAGTTTCATTTGACTTTCAGATGCTGGTATTGATGCAGCACATACAGACGCTCTCAAACAGCCCCTTAAAGACAACTGATGGATACCACAGCATTCCCATGGTTCTCGTCTCTGTGCCACATGTGGAGCTAAAACTAGTAAAGTCGTGTCCTATTTAAGTTTGTACAGTAATATTAATGTAGGTGATATTAATGTGGGTAATGCTGGGTAATTACTACATGCATATTTTGTTCACAAAACACATGAATATAGTCGATTAGGTGATCTAAAGAGTGTGAAAAAGCAGAATCTAAATGTTATCACTACTGCAATCAAAAGAAATGAGTATAGAATTATTAGTTTCAGGTAAAAAAAAAAAAAGAAAAAAAAGATGAGTCTTTTTAAAAGCCTCATATCAACAAGAAGCAGCTTGTTTTGTCTGTCGAGTGGATTCTACAATGAAAAATCTCCCAAGAGTTGTTGAATTTGGTGAAAGAGCTGCAGCCAGTCAAGTCTGAACCAAGCCGCCTTGAGCCTACAGCAGAGTAAACAAGCACTGTCCCGGCTCAGTCTGCATAGTTCACACAGTATAAACTTCACAAATGATCTAACTAAATACTCATGGTTTGACCTGAGGTGGGGAATTTATGGCTGATCTATTTCCACTTGAAATACCATGACTACTGACCTCTTTTTAAAGGGTAAAGCTGACAGGCCCAAAGTCACAGGATGAGAAATGTCAGGTGTTTAAAAAATAAAAGGGTGGTTACTGTAAACTTTACTGAACCACTGAAGGGAAATGTCAAGACAATAGCAAGCTCCACTTTAAAGATTCTGTTAGTAAGGCTACACGTCTCTATCAAAGCAACAATCAGGGAGAGTTTTCATAAATTACCTAATGGCTTGTTGACACTAAATGATGCCAGACAGGCCTGAACAGGAGGACAGATTAAAGGCAAAAGTGAGAAGACAAAGTCTTCAGAGAACAGATCACAGCCAAGAACCAGAGTCAGGACAGTAAAACCTGCAGGAAATGTCTCTGACTGACTAGAGGATAAATACTGTCAAAGGTTCACCACAACACAGAGTCTTAAACAAGATGAGACAAATGCTGGAACTAATTTAGACGAGACAGGGTCAATGACAAAACAATCGAGCAGCACATTTGTCTCTTCATCCGTCTCCAGGCTGCATGCAGGTTTCTCCACTTCAAACAGAGAAGACCAAAAGGATGGGATGAGTTTATAAATACTTTTTCAGTCCATGATTCAGGTGGGTGGAGGGGGAGATGTAGCATCGTATCTGGGATGAACAAGATGCCTCAAATAAGGGAGGGAGGAGGGAGTCGACACCAAGACAGGTCCTTATGGAGAAGAGGGTTTTTGGAGTAATGGTAGGAGTGTTTCAGCGCTACAGAGACAGAGGGAGACAAAGACAGAAGAAAACATTTAGTTCAATTTTATTTATTATTTATTTATTTATTTATTATTATTATTTAATAAATGGAAAAGCAGCTTTAAATGAGCTAATTAGATTAAATAACTTAACCACAGTAAGGGTCATTTCTAAACAACATAAATGTTACATATTTACGGTTTAGATTAGGGCTGAAATGGTTTATCAAATTATTTGAATAAATTAATCAAAAAAATCTTTAAGGCTTGGATGTTTCGTTTAATCCAGGAGGCTTCATGCTGCTCGGTGATCAGGTGTTTCATGGTGAGTTATTAGATCATTAAACACAACAACTCCACGTCAACAACTTTACACAAACAACTGATAAATCTGTGATTAAAAATGGATTCTCAGCTGTCAGAAGTCAAAAAAGAGTCGAACATCCTGAAGTCTGGTTTCTGGATGGAGCTGAACGATCTGGTGACTGGTAGCTTTTTATATAAAAATGTTCTGTAAAGCATTTTAAATAAACAGGCGGTGTACATGAAAGTGTGCCGATCTAACGGCAGAGAGGTGAGAGCAGCTTTTAACAGTTAAAACTGAGAACAGCTGGTTGTACATTTATAGACGTACTGGAGGAATGGATGGATTGTTTAATAGAATTACAACAGTATTCAATAGCTGCACCTCTATTTTAGGTTATTTAATATTTTGGATTTAACATACTGATACAATATTTATTATTAGAAATCTGATTGCTACTTTTTTGTGGATCTTTAGCGCCTGTAAGAGGATTTTGAATGAGCGCTCCGAGCCCTAGAAGATGCAGTCTGACCTTTATTACTCACATGACTGTGAAACTCTTTAGTTCCATTAATGGAGGAGGATCTATCTCTAGACTCTCTGCAGACCCCTATCATCCTGGCCCTACCATGCTGGCTTTGAGCAGACAGAGATGTGCTCATTTGGGCTCGTGGAGGTTTTGAACTGGACTCTGACTGAAATGTGCACACCGCTGCTGCTTGGACAGATTTAGACCTTTGAGTCGACTCCTTTCTCCTCACGGAGAGATCTACATGATGTTTTAAATCAGATATTAGGTTATTTTCATTCCATGCTTTAGATGTGTTAGGGTAAACTCGCAAAGCTTTAGAGGAGGTTAGATTATCAGCAGGTAAACAGAAAGAAGACTTTTCCCTGCTGGAAGAGGAAGGCCCAGCACGAGATGTGATGAAAGTTTCCTGACGCACAGGAACTGAAGCTCTCCTTCCTGACGCAGCCCTTTTAGAACTACCAACGTCTGTTTTGACTGTTAACTCACTGCTTATAGAACTACTGGAGTCTCTACGTGTTAGAGAATATCCATGACCTGACTCCATATTAAAAACATCACTGACACTGTGGCTTCTAATGAAGGTAGCATCTCTTGGGAGGCCTCTGCCTCTGCGGGACGAGCGGCCTGTCTGAGAGCTGTTATCAGGAAAAACAGGAGAAGAGGTTCTTACAGGGCTTGTGTTGAGACTCCGGGTTAGAGCCCGCAGGTGATGTGTGGCCGAGGCGGGAACGCTGCTGCCGAGAACTGGACTAGCCCGTGAGCTGCTCCTCAGCTGGGGCCGGGCGGGGCTGCTTCGAGGGCTCCGAGGGGCCCGGCCCGACTTGGTAGCTAGCTCTTTGGCCCGGGAGCGGCGGGGGCTGCTGTTCAGGCTGTGTGGATACTGAGGAGCTTCCAGGTCCTCCAAACGCTGAGTAAGAGCCAGTTTCTGCTGGATGGCCATGCGCAGCAGAGAGTTCAGGGTCTTCTTTTCATCCTCTGCAGCTGCAAGCTGCCTCTGCATCTCATCCAGCTGGGTAACGTATTGGTCACATCTGAAAATGAACATGCAACATGCACAAGCACGCAATTACACATTAAGCCAGAAAACACACAAAAATCATGCTTAAAGTGTGTTAGATACAAACCTAACAGTATCTAGAAGCAGAAAAAAACTACAAAATCTCACTGAGGTGTGTTTTGTGCATATCAGTATAAAACAGTGTTTCTTCCTGCAGAAGCTTTGTTAATTTTTTAAAAAATAAACCAAATTTACTTTATTACTTGATTTAATGTATTGTACTTAGTTTCAGCTTTTCACATCCACAGTTGAACGTTTGATCCCACTGCGCCATCTACTGGACCAAGCAGAGACCAGCAGCCTTAAGCAAGGCAAAGGTCTTGATTGCTTGTGGTTGCTTTTAAAATGTTTGTGTCCCTGATTTCAATCCACTGTACTTCCATTTAAGAAGAAAAAAAAAAAAAGAGATTAGAGCTGTTTTAAGATGCCAACAATCAGCGTTGGCCTTGGCTAGCTGTTAGCTCATCAGCTCTGTTAAACATAAATGCCATTTATCCAAACTGAGGCTGTCCAAAAAGCTTTTAACAGCTGCTAAAAGAGTAGGGCTGAAACAATACATTTATCTCACAAGACAAAAAAATAACTGATATTGGATTCACAAGAACGAGATAAGATTTTAATACTGTTATGGAAAACTTTAAAGATAAAATATATGCTGGAAAAAAACGATAATTTAGAGCTAAGAAAAGGTTGCAACTACACAGCCAACATGTTATGGTCATGTGCTTCTTAAACACCAGCATAGGTGCTTTAGCAGGTGGAGACAGTGCTGCTAACAGACTAATGAGATCATAGTTTAGCAGTTTACCAGTAGCATAGTAATTTGGATGAAACAAACTAAACAGTCTCATGCTAAATTGTAGAGGTTTACAAACGGCTAATACAGCATTCTAAAGCATCAGTGTGACTTTGAGAAAGGGTTGCTGCTAATGTGTCACAAATCTGCAGCAGTGTCTCTGATATGACCAGCCATCAGCATTGATAAATAACTGATAGAACGCTACTTCTAATGACCCAAATATCCCTTAAGTAGAGGAGATTCTGTAGGACTCTTCACATAGTACTTGTGAGCTTTTTACACCCCTATAAGATATTTATAATTCATAAACAGAAACACACTTCAAAATGGCCAAGAAGAAAACAGGTGCTTGTGTTGATTACTATTAGTCATTCAAGTGCAGTTCTACCACATGATGGCAACACTGTGCACAACCCAAGACCACCTTTAAAGCTTTAATCTTCAGCCTGCTGGAGCAGACAGCTCCTAACCTTGATCGCTGTCTGTTTTCCAATCCTTCTTAGGGATAATCAAACAGCAGCTCATAACTGTCTGCAAGAGACCTAGACAGTCTAATGCTTCTCTAGGAAGCTCTGAGATTTAGGTGGCTAATAATAAAAATGTTTGCAAAAACAGAAAATCTGTTAAACACAAGCAATTCTCAATGAAAACCAAAAATCTTTAGAATTTAGTGACTGAAACATTGTGGTGACTAAACCAACTCTCTCATGTCCCACCAGTCTACTGCAAACATCTGATTCCTCCACCCTAAGGTGACCTGCCCTTTCCCCGTCAGCACAAGGCAGAGCATGTGGTTTGTAATCTTCATGTGAACTGGTGGATTGTCCACAGGCGTAATGAGCACAGTAAGCCTATTAGGTGAGTGACAGCTAAAGCTCCACTTCGACATTAACCATCACAGAGCAGAAAAACTCATTTACAAACTAAAAACAATCAAAAAAAGAAGCGTTTGTCATTTGATATTAAGTTTTGAAATCTTGTCAAAATTATTTTCTCTGTAAACATTGGGTGAATATGCTGGGTTTTATTTTCCAAGTTTATCCATTGATTCCAAATCTAATACAAATAGAAATGAAACTTACCGACTGGCAAACATGACTCTGAGTGAAGAGAAGGTAGCAGCATCCTCCTTCAGAGCTTTGAGCTCGTTCCGTAGTTTCATCATGGTCTCAGACACCATGCTCTTCTCAGTCTCATACTTGGTTTTTAGATTGGACAAGGCCAATTCAGCAGTCTGCAGCAGTCAGAAAAAGATTTCACTCTCAACTCAATGTTTCAAACAAACATTATCATGTATGATTTATGCAACATGTTTATTTTGTGACACTAACTCTTCCACACATGAGCTAAGTAATGAACACTCCATCAGCCTGGTAAAGCAAAGACAAACACACAGACATTCATTACAATAATGGTTTTGTTCCTTGTAGCTTCATTCCATCTGCTAAAGTAGAGAAACGTCATGATCAAATGTCATGGAGGTCTGGAACATAGATCAAGGATAACACTCACTCAACAAAACGTATTCAGTCGTTTGTTCATTCAGAAACAAGAAACTTTGATTTAACCTGTTTTACTGCAGAGACCCTCAAGGAGGAAGTGTTGAAAGTCACTACTGTCTGGTTTTAAAGACAGGTTATCTGAAGTAATTCAGACATAGGTCAAACTATTCACACAGTCTCATGCTATATTGTTGAGATTTACAAACATGTAAGAGTCAAAACATCAGTATGATTTTTAGATCAAGAGTTGTTTAAAATACCTAAAATCTGCCTCTAGTTTGTCACTGTTCTGTAGCAGTGTCTGACTACTTCCTGTTTCTAGAGACTCCACTTGCTTTGAGTGATGTCACCAGTGGGTATGGTCCCTAATGTAGATAAATAACCAATAGAATGCTTCTTCAAAATAACCCAGATCCCTTTAAGAGCATGCACTGTTACAAATGAGCAGTGTGCAGTGAAGCAGATCACCTTGAGTGTTTGTGTACATAAAGAAGGACTGACAGCTCAGGGAATGACAGCAGAAGGTCACATTGTGTTTACAGTATCAGAAAGACAAAGTAAAAGGACAGTTCAACCTGTAAGAGTGCAAGAAAAACAAACTACAGCCAAGGTTAGGGATGAAAAATATATTAGAAATGTGTCAATAATGTAATGTCAATGTGCAAATTTTCAATGTCACAAACTGCCTGCTAAAAATAAATATTTGGCAATAAGATGGACCCCCATTCCCATGGGGGGGATCTGCTTTCAGATGAACAGAAATGTCTAAACTCTTAATGGATAGTAATCAGGACACAATCTGTTTTTACTGACATTTTCTTACAGCACACATATCTGCTCAGAATAAGAATTAGGAACTTGTGATCCAAGCCCCATGTCTCTAAGACTCACCACTGTACTGAAATCTGAACGTAGTTCTGCTCCTTACCTGTTTGTTTGCCTTGAGGACAGTTCTGAGGGTAGCGATCTGTTCCCTCTTTGTGCTGAGGAGAGACTTGAGTTTTAGAACTTCCTCCATGAGGCTTTCAGTATCCCGCTCTGACTCTCCACTGCTGCTGAGCCCCGAGTAAGGCATCACACCCTTCTGACGACAGAGGTCCACAGCCACCTGAAGGAGCACAAAGGTGGTTATTAACACGAATAAACTCACACTTGGAATTTTATGGCAAACTTTCATCCAGTACTGTGTTAATTTAATCCATCCCTTCAACATCAGCTTAAAAATGTTTAAAATGTATTAGAAATGTCTTCATTGTTGCAAAGGGGTTCATCTGAAATGCAGGGGAGCAACAATTTGTTTCATTTCACTTTCTTAAAAACAAAAACTTATTTCCTCACTGTTCCAGCAATGATGTTAGCTGAAAGGATTCTGTGCTGTGAAAGCTAGAACTCAACCCTGACCCCCCCGATAATCCAATCCATTCAAAACCAACACAGGCACGTGTCAGCCCATCCTACAACAGGCACTCCAAGTGTGCAGACAGGGGAGTTGGCCAAGAGCAACAGCAGTCTGAACCGCGTTAGGCTGTAGGACTTTAAGAAGGCTGAACCCAGAACACTAGTGTGGTTATAGGTCATGAAACAGTTTTAGATTTAAACATTTAGTTTTACTGAAATAGCAATTTAATAATTAACAGGTGCAACATTTTATTTATAACAAATAGGACATGTACTCTAAACTTCACCACATCTTACCCTGAGGTGCTTAATCTGGCACCGGATGACAGCAACCAAGTTGGAAACATTGGATGGGTCCCTGAAATCCAGCGTAGGGGATCCAGGGCAGGTCAGAGCGTCTCCAGAGGCTCCTGCGCTGTCCACCTCTCCCATGAACTGCAGAGCTGAAGCTTTGGAGACGAACATATCATTGGCTCTGGGCTTCTTCTGGGAGTTTTGCTGGGAGTAGACATGGTGTGGTCTTCGCCCACCTCCTCCACCGCTCGCCCTGGCGCCATCGCGGTAATAGTCCAGGGTGACCCGTTTGGGGGTCAGGTTGTTGCACACACAGATGTGGTGGTAGAGGTTGGACAGCTCCTCAGAGAAGGCCAGCAGCTCTTCCTGGGCAACACTCAAGTGCCCTTCAGAATCAGTTGCCACCTTCCGAGTGGCTCCAATCTCCCTTTCCAGCTCGCTGATGCGCTCTTGATCTTGTTTGCTGGATTTGATGCACTGACGAATCTTGTCTGCCAGTTCCTGGGCCTCGCCCCTCCAACGATCCTTCTCCTGCTTGTATCTCAGCTCCAGGTTGTTATAACGAGCTCCTGCCTGAGACAGTTCATCTCGCAGCTTCAGAAGCTCCTCACTAGCTGCACGCATCCGCGCCTCCAGCACCTCCTTGCTCTTGGTGTCTACCTCATAGTCAAATCCTGCAGTGCTATCGTCTCCAGTTTCTGTCTCCTCCCTGTGCTCTGTGTCTTGATTTTTAGTTTGACCACTTTTCACGGCCTCCAGCTGTTGTGTCAGAGAGCCAACCTTGTCTTCTTGCTGACTGAGTGCCTGTTTGGACATCATCAGCTGCATCTGAAGTTCCTCCACCTTGCTTGTCAGACTGGATTTCTCTCGTTCTGCCTAAAAATACAAACATAAATCAAACAAATTTAAAACTAAATTACCCTCTTTAGTTTTAATCAAGTAATCAATTTTAAGAAAAATATTTTTAAAATTCTAAAAATCTCATCGGAAAGTTGTCCTACTGAGGATCTGTTCTACTTTTAGAACCATCAAATGTGCTGTTTATTCAATCATTAAACTTTCAGGACGTGATTGATTTTCAAAACCCAAATTATGTACAAAGAACAAAAAAAGTCAACAAAATATTCAAAACAGTTGAAGACAAAGAAAGAATGGATGACTGTAGAGGAGAACGTATCTTTAACAACCTCCAGTGAGCATTGATGTCAGACAACACTGTTTCAGTCAGAGGGGAATCATTTCAGTGATCAACTATAGGAATGTTTAAATACAGGCAGGCATCATGAACAAAAGCAAATCTGAGTGTGGAGAAGGACAGATAAACAATGTTAAAAGATATAAGGTACTGTTATTATTTTTGTTTGGGTTGTTTTTAGGGGTGGGACTTTAACACGTTAATTTTGATAAATTAGGAAAAAAATAACACGTTAAAAAAACAATGCAATTAATCACAGCTTGCATTTGAAGCAAAGGAGAACACTTGTCAGCACGATTTCCTCCTACCCCGCCTGGTTACCCTGAAGCACTGATTTGACGCAGGCTTCAGGGGCTGCGCTGCATGTCTGCATCCTTCGGAGCATCCAGCCGGTCGAGGTAGGTTCGGCAAGTTTCTTCCACCGCAAAAACCAGAAGCAAGCGGCTGTGAAATTGGGATGGTCTAACCTTCAGATTTATTCCTGCTTCTTCCTCGCCGTACGGTCCGGTTCGGTTGTATAGACCGGTTTTAAAATGGGGACAGACTAAATCAAGACCCAACCCGGATCCCACAATGGAAACGAGGCAAAAGTGTCGCAAGAACGTGGGTCAGTTTGAACACAGCACTGCAAAAAAAAAAAAAGACTCCCTCTTACAGGGTGTTATTATTTAAAAACAACACCCTTCTGAATATGAACTTAAATAAAATAATTAAGTAATGTATTTTTAGGTCTGTCCAATTTTAGCCAGGGATATTTTTTTGTTTTTCTACTGCTTTGAACTTAAATGCAATTTAAATGCATTTTTTAAAGAAATTAAAAGAGCTTGAGTTAACAATATTAAAGTTCAGGTCTATTATTTGATTCTGTACCCACTAAAATTATTTTAAATTAAAAAATGGATTTTGGGGGCAAATTTTCTTGTTAGTTTAAAATGCAATTAATTGAGATCAATTAATTACAAAGCCTGTAATTAATTTGATTAATTTTTTAATCGAGTCTCACCACTAGTTTTTGTTATGCTCTGCTAATCCTGTATGTGTTTCTGACTTTTGAATAATGTGGGGATTTAAATTAGATATATGATCAGTATTATCAGTATTGATTTTATTCATTTAGGTTTGTGATTACAAGAAATTAAATATATATTTATGAGAAGGGTAAGCTTTCATAAGCTGAAGCTTCAGCCTTCACCCTTTTCAGACAAATGTTTGCCATTCAACCATTGCTGTCTTGTTGATGTAGTTGCTAATTAATGCTGTTGTAATTACTATTTGAGCAATTATATTACTGATTTGATTTTTAAAATGCATATTAGTCCAAATTTTTAAAATAAAGTTTCTCCCCCACCACCCATTTAACTCTTAATGCATTTTTTATGTAACCTCATTCAGTTCCAGTCCAAACATCTGTTGGCTGGAGCTTTTAGACCCAACCCCCAACATAAGAGCATCATAAATAATTCATTGCATTCAAACAAAGAAAAATAACACTTTCATTTTATCTTATATTATATTATATTATAAAGTACAGTTTGTTTGTCCATGAAGCTGTGATTTTTCAGTGAGGGTCCGGCTGACATGCTCAGTGAGAATCATTACTCCTCCTCCATCAACACAAAGCGGATGTGGTTTAAAGCAGGAAGTGCCAGACATCTTAGTCACAGAAGCTGAACTTACAGTAACTTCCTCATTAAAGGAAACAAAGGGTGAGATGATGTAAGCCTGAACAGCAAATATCTGCCTATTTATTAAAATGTAGTTCTGCAAATAAAAAGAAAAAGGTGTGAATATTTCTAATGAGTGTTATCGTTAAAAAGAAAGTAGTGGATCAGATTTTAAAAAACCTGATCACTTTAAAATAATGAGATGTGTCCAGACCCTTTCTCAGATAATGCATTAGTTAGATGACCGTTTTGCAGAACCAATCAGCTAAAATTCTCTGTTTTTATAAATTCATAAGTTCAAGTCCCTGCAAGGTAAAAGTTATTGCAACACCAATGGAGTTGTTGTGTTACTTACCTGTAAAAGCTGCTGTTTTAGTTTCTGACTGTCTGAAAAGTGGAGTTCACTCAGCAGGTCCGACACCAGCCCTGAAGCAGGAGCACGCACAAACATGTCGCTGTTGCGTGGTGTGGAGTAACGGTGGATGAGGCCGTTACTTTTGGAGCTGCCAGAATGTGCAGAGCTGGGAGCAGATCCTGAACCATTGTTGTTATCGTCCTCCTGGTTCTCGTCCTCACCTTCACCCCGCCCCTCCTCCTGACTGTCATCCAGCTGTTCCAAGTGGAGCTCTAGGTTCCCCACAGAATCAAAGGGGTTAAGGGTCAAGGCAGAGAGCTCTCTCCGCAGACCGTTCTTCTGCTCCCTCTCCTCCTTCAGGGCTTCGAGCGCCTCGTCCAGCTGCCTCTCTGCGATCTCCCTCAGCCTTTCTGCCTCCTCCAGTTGTGCTCGTTGCTCCTCTTGCTCCTCATTCTTCTGGGACAGCTCATGTTTTACAGATTCAAACTCGATCTGAAAGGTGATTAAAAGCACAATAGAGTTTTAATATGCCTGTCTTGATTGTTTAAATATAAAAACACAGGGTTTGGAACCTATACATCAGGTTTACACCAAGTTTAACCAACACAGTTTACACTTGTATGTCCAAAGATATCAATTCAAGAGATTTAATTTCATCAAATGACATAACTCAAGTTAGAAACTTGAGAAAAGCCAGATGGAAACTGACCTGGTTTTCTTTAAGCACAGACACTTGTTTTTGCAAAGATATGTTCTCTTCTTCCAGCTCACTATTGTCCTGCAGCTGACGCAGCTCACGTACTTTATATTCCTTCATTTCATCCCTCAGATGACCTTTCTCTGCCTCTAGACACTCACACTCCTGTGGAAAAGAGCCCACCAGATCAGCAAAAAAAAACACTCAACTTTAAAAATACAATTAAAACTCAAAGTTTGACTATTTATGTTGTTTGAGAAGAGAAAAAAAAGACCACACTTTTTACTATATTACATTATATACCTTCTTAAGCTGAGTGGAGAGCACCCCAAGTCTATCAATCTCTGCGTGGGCATTGCTCAGAGTAAGACGTGCTTGTTTAAGCTCTCCCTGAACCTCCTCCAATCTGGTTGCCATGGCAGCCTCTTTTGTGGCAGTCTCCTGCAGCAGGTTTTCTTCCCGACACTCTCCATCAGCAGCTGCACGCTTCTGGCTGCTCACAGAATCTGCAAAAGCCTTTACAAAAACAAAAGGGGTTAAGGAATGAGAACAAGTATCAGCCAGGCAACAGTATGTAACACAAACATTTACAGACCGCTGACAGGAAGTGCATACTTTATTAGTCCAAAAAACGTAAACAAAACATCAAGGTGAGTTACACTAGGTGTAGAAAACTTTACTTAAGAGATAAAGATGCACTGAATTCTGATTACAAAGAGAAAAAAATAGATTTAGTGATATGGCTGAGTGAATGTATGGCAAAAACAGCACTTAAAGAATTTTTACCCACAACAGGCCATAATCAAGAACTCCAACGCATTAATCATTTAGTCAATAGAAAAAAATCTCTTAAAATATTCAACAAAATACTGCCTTGTTGTTATGTAATGATGCTAATTTACAGAACAAGCTCACTGTGACTAAAACAAATCCTAGAAATGAGGCTTAAACCGATTATTAAGTCAAATCTGCACCCAGACACCAAAGCTTCTGAACATGAGATTTTAAAACATGTGAGGGGACTAAATTTACTGGTATTCTGGAACATACAATTCCAAATGTAATGGTCTTTATGGGTTTTTTTTCCATTCAATTAAGTAGTTGAAACAATTGCAAAACAAAAAATCTGCCTACATGATGGGATTAGAAACTTACACAAACACACCAAAGCCTCTGATTTCTCTTTGGCAAAGTTTACATCAAAAGAGACCATTTACCCCTTTAGATATTACTCAACTGGCATTATATATGTGAAAACATAAGGGTTTACTCTAAATACTCATTTAACCTAAACTTTATTTTAAAATATTAAAATAATTAGGACCTGGATTTTAAAATTGTGAAACTGTTTCAGTATAGTACACACAGGCTGTCATACTGAAGAATGTTTATCAAATTAAAAACAAAATCTAAATGAAAAATTTGGACAAAAAATTGGATTCAGTCTGAAATTTTTGCATATTAAATTCATAAGGCATAAACATATTAACGATGGAGGGAGTCAAAAACAGTCTTTTTTATTTGATCCCTAAGTCAGTGACCTTGCACATGTGAGACGTTCCAGTTAGTGACTCACGTTGGGTAATGACAGCCTCCAACATCACATGACGTGGTGGGACAAAACAGTCATTTTCACTGGTAATTTAATTTGAGACCACAACTAAAATAGACCCATTGTTTGAGAAAAAGAATTCACAGAATACAAAGAAGAAACGTGCTTTTTTAAATTCTTATCATAGTTCAGATTCAAATATGGCCTAAAAATGGAATCTGACATCCAATACTACAAGCTGGATCAAGTAATACAAACAAACACAATTTACTAGAAATTATAAAATGTATTAGAGGTAGTGCTTGTTCAAATCATCAACTTACTTTGTAAAAATTGTGTAATACAACAAACAGAAACCATAAAGCATGCTCATAGAAAATTGCACTTGGAAGCAGAGAAAAAATTATTGTTCTATAAAATGCAAAAAGTATGTGTAACATATAATAGAAACAGAACAAAGAGCCTCAGGAGTTCCTACCTCTTTGAGCTGCTGTAGCTCCAGTTTTAGGCTTTCATGCTCCTCTTCCAGCTGCCTGTGTTTCATCTTGAGGGCAGAACTTTCCTCCAGCACGACCAGCCCATAGCGCGCTGCCTGTTGCTTTTCCTCCGTGGCCTCTTGTAGCTCCAGAGTCAGTCGCACCACCTCAGACTTCAAGTCTCTGCTCCCCATGTCCGCTTCCACTTCTTCCTCGACCTCTCCACCTGCTGGGTCCATATCTGCCTCCAGCATCCTTTCCTGGCCTTCCACTTGTCTACTATTGTTCTGCTAAGCCACCTACCTCCCTCACTCCTCCAGCCTCATCACAACACTCTATGAAGGAAAAGCACAGAAAAGTATTGATGTTAAAGGAAACTTTATGATGAAGTCTTTTTTTAAATCATAAGGTGGCACTGAACTGGTCATTCTGCAAAAAAGAAAACTCACTTGGACTGTCAGTTCTGTAAAATGCATCAACTTAAGCTTAAAAGACCAAACAGCGTTCTCACGAAGCCATCTAAAATTACCCACAGGGTTCTTACACCTGATGGTGATTTTCTGGATCAAAATATTCTTAATCCTGGGTTTCAGATCAGCCATTCACCGATTCTGATCACCAGTGAATTTTGATGGTGCATCTCTAGTTTCAAGCACTTTATTAAAAATTGAAGCACTTTCAAAACCTTAAAAGTACCATGTGAAAACTCGAGCCTTTTCAACCACCCATAAGAGCCTTGTGTCCAGTGTAAGTACCGGTAGTCATGTGTATATCATATTACAGTGCTGCTGACTGCTTTTGTTATCAGGCAAAACAAATGTTTTGGTCCCATTTATAATGTTCTTGTCTCCTAGACGCTTTGTGGCATTTAAGGATGACTAGGGATGATTTATAAGATCTCAAAAAGCATATAAGAAAGCAAATAAGAAGCTGTGGTCAACCATCATCTGCACTCACGACGCTGGCCGGGGTGGTCCCACATTTCGTCGTCTTGTCCTCTCATTAGTCCTGTGAGTTTTAGACATCCCGATAGCATTTCACAATCAGTTCACGGAAAAAGTTTGATATAATATTGACAAAAAGTTTCCAGCTCCATTGTTCACAGTGGTAAAGGAAGCTGCTGATGAGAAAATGAGAACTCATCTGAGAGGGACGCAAAATCGAAGACGACACCGGGCAGAGAAACAAGACACTATCAGACAGCTAGCATTAGTAGCTTAGCTTGGCGCTGATATCGTAAAATGAGACCAAAAACTTACAAACAAGAGGAACATAAAATATTTGCAAGTTATGCGTTGTTGTGCGTTAAAATTGCCGTATGCAAACGCCACGATGCTGCTCCATCATCTTGACGAACCTTACAAACCTAGATGACGAATCCTATCAGATGAGCTAATTAGCTGAGCAGCCAGCCATCACTAGCTAAAACACGTACTCACCCTGAGCCTTTCCACCAAAAACCACGTTCATCAGCCGCCAAACGTTGGCTTTTCACCTCCTTAAAGGACCTATCAACAACAGCAGTCTCCTAATCACGTTAGTTAGCGCCAGTACAATCCCGGTTTAGCATGTAGTGGCAGCCGCTCCCCTCGCTCCCACCCAACCAGCTTCATTCGGCTCGCGCGGGGTCGAGTGTCAAACAAGGTTGCCAGATCTCGCGAGATAACAAACAACCAGGACTACAAAACAGGTCAAAAGAAGCCCCGCCCACCTGCACATCAACTGAGCATTTCAAGTGGATGAATTTAAGAAACCCTAAATAAGTCATTAATTGTTTAACATTGTCATCTTTAAATTAATTATAATTTTCTGGATTTCAGCAATCCAAAAAAATCTGATCAGGTTCAAAGCAACTAATAATTAAAACATGTAATCTTCTGAAGGAATAGGCATCACCTGCCACCATTCAGAAGAGTTCTAATCAAAGATCACAATATTTTGGTCAAACCTGAAAAATATAACATTATGTGTAATTGCATGATGGCATCTCTAAGAAAACCCGAGTTGAGGGCAATTAATTTTTCTAAGTTAACACAAATCCTCTTGATGGTCATTTGAACTCGAAGAAATACACATGATGCTGGACATTAATAAAAGAGCCAGTCTTTTAATATAATCTATTTTTCTTCAATCTTTGTTAGACAGTTTTACATAGTTTGCCCACTTCTATTCTATAATATAAATATGTTCACTCACCCATTGGTCCTGACTCAGTTTAGTTATCTGTGTTTACAGGGGCTGTGAGCATATCCCCCCCCCCCCCCCCCCCCCCCATAATAAATGTGTACTCTTCCTTATAAGAGAAGGAAATAAATCAATGTATGATTTAAAAAAGAAGTAAACAGTAAAAATGTTTAAATTAATACAGAATAAAAAATAAAATAAATGAAATGTGAGTAAATTAAACACATTGTGAAATCGGAATATTAAAAAAATTATAAAAATAAATAAAAATGAAAACTAATAAAATAAGATAGGAAATAAAATGGAAAATCAGATAATAATGGTAATGTTAAATTAATACTGTTAAAAAAGACTAAAAATATTACTTTATGTTAGACTTTATAATTAAATCATTTTGGGAAAGATTAATTTTTATATTTTGGACACAATATTTGACAGAATTATTACTTTATCAATTCATTCATTTATTTCTATGTGTATTTTGAAATATGTCAGGATTGGTCCTCCATATCGTCGAGCGTCAAATGCGCGCCTAAAACGTAAACGCGCAACTACCCCCTCTAGTTTAGTAACTGCACAGTGCAGCTACACAAAACGGAATATATGATCTGTATTTAAGCGATAGAATACATATTATTAATATATACATATATTGATTAAGAGTTATTCCATAAATGCGCTAAAATTTTTAATAAGTACGAGATAGATACAAAAATGCACTTCCGTTTTGGCACATTATGACATCCGGTTTACTTCCGAATGTGCACATTGCCGTTTTGGTGAGTCTATTCAGTATTATTTCTGCACAATGAAGATTATTACCTGGAACATAAACGGTATTAGGACTTTTAAAGGAGGTATAAAGAAGGCTCTTGATTGTCTGAACGCTGATATCATCTGTGTTCAGGAGACAAAAGTGACAAGTAAGTGTTGGAAGCAGGAAAGCTGTCTTCTGTACTTTGTCTGAATTTTGTATGAAAACAACTAAAGGTTAAACCCGCATATGCTTTTCAGGGGACCTGCTGGATGAGAGGACGGCCATTGTTGACGGATACAACTCTTATTTCAGCTACAGTCGAGCACGTAGCGGTTATTCAGGTTTATTACTTTGTTAAATAGCGTTCCCTTTCCCTATCATAATAAAAGCTCCATGTTCATTTATACAAAAACGACTAATACTCACTTTAGGACATTTATTGGTGAACATGAACGTACATACATAGCCTGTATAAATATTACTCTACAATAATTCCTGATGTTTACAGGGGTTGCCACTTACTGTAAGGACAGTGCCACTCCTTCAGCTGCTGAGGAGGGCCTCACTGGTCTATTGACCAATCACGAAGGTGCTATTGGTTCCTATGGGGATCACTCTGACTTTTCAAGTGAAGAGCTGCAGCTTTTAGACAACGAAGGGCGAGCTGTCATCACACAACACAAAATAATGTAAGTAAAGCATGTCGTATGTTGCGTTTGTCTCATGTTTGCGACACATACTCAAATCTTTCAGTTGTTTAAATACACTGATCAAAAATATAGGAACACTGATTAATCAGAGTCTGGCATCAAGTAAGTAAAACTCCTGAGATATTGATCTAATCAGCTAAGTATCAGAGGAGGATGTTAATCAGTGACAGCTGTTTTGGTCACACACCAAACAGACAAATCACATTTTTGAACTCCATTCAGTTTATTTCACATCTCAGATCTTATGTTTATATTTATTCATTTAGCGGACGCTTTTACCCAAAGCAACTTACATTTTAGTGACCTATCAGGCATGTTGTGATCTGTGGGGGAAACTGGAGTACCCAGAGGAAACCCACGCATGCATGGGGAGAACATGCTAACTCCACGCAGAAAGGCAGCAGCCGGGATTTGAACCTGCAACTTTCTTGCTGTGAGGCAACAGTGCTAATAACTTCTTCATCATTCAGCAAACCTTCTTGACCATTTGAACAAATAAAAGTAACTGCAATAAACTACAGGTTGCAATAGAATTTACGTAAGCCTTTTTTTAAATACAAAAACTAACCACTTTTACAGCTCAGTGACTGGAGTGAGCCTGCTTGTTCCTGCAGATCTTCTTTGTGTTTTTGTGTTAGCCCTGTCAAAAACCTGTCCATTATGCTAGCATTCACATATTTTCTTTTTTAATTCATTGCCACCATTGGTGCAATGAGCTAACTGGACTAACCTGCTGTGCTGTATCAATTTAACAGTTTAAAGTTCCTGGTGACTTCAAATTAGGCCTCTGTAGGTTGATAATTTTCATCAAATGATGTGGCATCCTTTAGTTCCCATCACATTACCCATTCCATATCAGTGTGGAGGTTGAGCATGATTCATTTTACAGTGTAAATCTGATGTTTTTCAATGTGTTTCTTTCATTTTTTTGAGCAGTGTATACAGTTTATTGATTATGTCAGTGTGATTTTATCTTACAAAACCATGCAAGTCATTATTAGAGATAACTTAATCAGTGTATGTATTGTTTTGCAGATATTTTAGTCTTCTATTATTATTTTGTTGATTTGATTTGCCCTCACAGGTGTCAGGACAAAGAGCACACTGTTACTGTAATAAATGTGTACTGTCCACGAGCTGACCCTGAGAAGCCAGAGCGAAAGCAGTTCAAACTGCAGTTCTACAAGCTGCTTCAGTGTCGGGCTGAAGCTTTACTGAAAGATGGGGGGTGAGAGTTTTAAAACCTTTCCAAAGACTGTACAAGAAACACAGGTGTTTCCTGTTTTTACCACAAACAGTTTCCCAACAATAGGAAGTGTTCTAATTTTTAACAAACCAGGTTTAAAGGTCTCATATTATGCAAATTTCACTTTCTGAAGATATTTTAACAGTCATACCAGTTCCAAAGACTGTGTTTGAGACCCAAAATTGTTAATATATTTTCACAGTTTTCACTTCCTTGTTCTCATTTTTGGGAAATGTGTTTTGAGCTAATGCTAAAACGGGTGGTTTCAAAATCTTTCCCCTGCTTACGTCAAGAAGGGAAAAGACCACTCCTCTCTAGAGGACAGAGCCAATCAGGAGCACCTTTGACTATCTGAGCCCACCCCGCCCTTTAAAAACCACGGGCGCGAACATCCTCGCAGTTGTTAGCAAACAATCATGGTGAAGCTACGAGCAAAGTTGTATCAACGAGCATAAAAGTCTTTTTGTACTCTCTTCATCTGAGCCTCTGAAGACCCACCAACGTCTCGTCAACGTGCGTGGAGAAATGAGATGGGCGGGTCTTAGAGAAGCTCCACAACTGCCCCGCCCTTTTGAAACAACAGTTTTGCTTTAGGAGGTTGGATGAGGAGGTGGAAGAACAAGAGCTGCACTTAAAGTAAGGGCCAGTTTGACCAGTGCATAGATTTTACATGTTATTGAGATGTAAAAGAAATGATTCAGAGTGGATAGAAAGTGCAGAGTATGGGACCTTTAAGCTTGTAATACAGTGTATACTTGACAGTTTTTTCTTCCTATTTCTAAAAAGTAAGATCCAAACTTTGGGTTCTTTAATAATTGCTGGTGTTTGCTCTATTTTAAGACATTAAATTAGGAAAAAGAAACTGTAAGTAAAGGCTTTTTGTCCAAATTTTTCTAGTACTTTAATAAAATCTAAAACTTTGGACCACTGTTTTACATACTTTCCATAAATTAAATTGTAATAGTCTGAGATAATTGTCTTTTCTGTTTTCTTTCCCAGCCATGTGGTCATTTTAGGAGACGTGAACACATCTCATCGACCAATAGACCACTGTGACCCTGATGATATTGTAAGTATTGGTTAGAAAACAGTCATAGAACAGTTCACTGTTACTGAGAGTTTGTTTTATCCTGATTTTATCTATACATTGAAAATGATGATTAGCCTAAACACTGAGGACATCTCTCTAATTTTCTTAAACTTAAACTTCCTTTCACTTAGGAGGATTTTGCAGAGAACCCTGGGAGAAAATGGCTGAATGATTTTTTGCACAGCAGCAGCCAAGAACATGACCACCCTGAAGAGGAACCCGATATGGAATCGGAGGAAACGGATCCGATCCAAACAGGGAAATTTGTGGATACCTTTAGGTACTTCCACCCAGCTCGTACCAACGCCTTCACGTGTTGGTCCACTAGGACTGGAGCACGGCAGACCAACTACGGCACGCGGATTGACTACATATTTGCAAATTTCCAGCTGGTCAAAGAGCAGTTTGTGGCGGCAGACATCATGCCAGAGGTAGAGGGGTCCGATCACTGTCCTGTTTGGGCACAGCTCAGCTGCTCTCTCCTTCCCAGCTCCAAGCCTCCTCCGCTTTGCACTCGCTACCTTCCAGAGTTTACCGGCAAACAGCAAAAGCTCTCACGCTTTCTTGTTAAGGTGGACCAAAAATGGACTCCACCTGAGCAGAAGACCGTCCTACCCGGCTCTCAAGAAGAGGAAGAAAAGCGAGAGAACTTAAACCCATGTCGAAATCAAAACATCTCTGGTAAGAAACGGTCATTAACATCAGACCTCGCTGTCCCAAAGGGGAAGAAAACAAAGACGGTAAGCACTTCTTTAAAGCCACAAGGAAGTCTCCTTTCATTCTTCAAACCCAAAACCACTGATGTTAAGCAGTGTGAAAAAACACTAGGTCTGGATGAAATTACCTCGTCACACAGAAACCAGAACGCATCCCCAGCTACTGACTTGTGTTCAGTCACAAGCACCACCACTGGATTCAGTGGTTCAGCACAGCTATGCAGCGGCGGAGCAACCATGGAAATGGATGAACCAGTTAATTCAACCCCTCAGCCCACTGTGGGACAACCAGAAGTCAAGAAAGTGGAATCATCAGTGTTCTGGAAGTCTGTGCTTCATGGTCCTCCCCCACCTCCCTGTTGTAAGGTCCACAAGGAACCATGCGTCCTTCGTACGGTAAAAAAAGACGGGCCAAACGTGGGCAAACAGTTCTTTGTATGCGGCAGACCTCAGGGACACGCCTCCAACCCAGAGGCTCGATGTAATTTCTTTGTGTGGGTTGAGAAGGGAAAGTGACCTGTTTGTTGAAAGTGACCTGTTTGTTAACAGAAATGTTTTTTTTTTTACTGTTAGCTTAAACAACTGTAAACGCTATACATACATGTCATCATTCCACGGACTGTAGACACGTTTATTTTCTTATCTGAAATAAAATTAAATAATTTTCTATTTCTGAGGTGTTTTTATGTGGTCATTATGAGTCTGAAACAAACAGGTTATTATATTTCAAGGTCAAAAGTTCAAAATCCATTGGTTCTAGCTGGAGATTTACCAATTTAGAATTTTGAGGGCCGATACTGATTGTAAGTCTTTGTACACTTCTAACATGCCGATCCAGATACAAAATGTCAAAAGAACTATAATTTACAGAATACTTTTAAAAAAAAATTTTTCTATGAACTTGAAAAAATATAATTCTGGAAGGAAAATCTAAGTGGAAAATCAGTACCGGTAATTCCTATTGTGAATTAGCGCTTATCGATTTTGAGTCTGTTGACCAAGAAAATCTGATTCTTTTCTTGTTACTTCACAGTGGTGCATTTACAGACTTTAAAAAAAATCATTTTTTAAGGTCCCAATTGGTTAATCATCATTTAAGCTGATCATGCTTAACGTTGAATGATTTCAATCAACGGCTGATTTTCTTTTGCATCTTTTGTTCCAGCTTTTCAAATGCAGATACCTTTTCTGTATTTTCTATTAATCCCATGGTCAATAGTAATGACCTGAATTTGTATTGTGCTTTATCAAGTCCAAGGACTCCAAAGCACTTTACACTTCAATCTGTCAGACACAGTCACACGCTGATAGCAGTAATACATAGTAGCCACAGCTGCCCTGGGACAGACATTACCTTTCAGAAATCTAAAATGTAAACTTTACTTGACATTTGACAAGAGAAACCAACTGTGAAAGTACGGTAGTATTAGTTTAATACCTGCTGATGGTTTTGGATGTTGTCCTGTTTTCATTTCACCTTGACGTATCAGCAACATGAAGCTGGTCTATCTATGTTTAAGAATGGCTGTGTACAAAAGATCCACAAACGCATCGTGATAATTACACTCACACCATAGACTCGGACACACACACACACAAACCCATAGAGATGCATGCAGTTGTAGTATTAGGCACAAAACACAGTCCAACACAAAGGCCAATAGTCACACATGAAATCACAAACCCAAACCAGCTGTTGTACTGCTGTTATGCAGTTTGGTTTTAGTGAAGTTACAGAACACCATGTGGGGTCTTGAATGTTGGTAAAAGGAGTGGCTTAGATACAGGAAATCCCATTGCGCGCGTAGTGTCTGCCTCTGCTCTCCCTCCATTTTTCTTCCATTCATAGCTGCTGGTCCTCTTCAGTGTGTTTTTCTTGAAGCTGATAAAAGCTGATATTTTTACATCAACCAGCCAACAGAGTTGCCCTTCACATCAATCTGGACTTGAGACAAGCGTCTGACTGAGGGTTATCAGAGAGGTGAGTGTTGATAACACACTGAACATCTCTCCATGTGACTCAGAATCTGCTCTGTGAGTGTTTTAATTTCATATGTTGAGATCATGGGGGTTAAAATCCTGATTATTGACAGAAAGGGCAAAAAATGATATTCTCAAATGTTCCAGTTTTTGTTTTCTTTAAAGAAGTGTTTGTGTTCTCTCGTGCTGTTGGTCCGACACGCTGGCAGGATGTACATCACAGAGGTGGGACTTTAAATCATCTGTGAGAGATTATCATGGCTGCTGCTTTGTTTCATGGATCTGGATTTATCAAGACAAAGTGTCTCCTTGATTTATCAGAATCACTTTAATCAGTGTTAAAGTTGGGGATGTTGAAATGATAGCACTAATAGCATATTCTCTCTTTTTTTTTTTAAGGAAATGGTCAAACCAATAGTCATAAATGCATTTAATACTGTTTATTTTGTCCTTGTTTATGTGACTTATTCATCTTGATATTAATGTTTATACGGTAGTTCAAACAGTGTCTCACGTTTTTGCCACTCTCTTTTTTATGTCTCAGAAGTGGAAACATTTGAGAACAGCTGTCTTAGATCACCAGTGATGTCACTGGGTCACTCAGGATTCATCCATTCACTGACTAACTATATTCACACCATCTGTGCAGGCTCTTATTCTGACATTCATGAACACCTTTTAACAGCCAGACTTTAGCAAAGCAATGGAAATGGAACCTTTTGTACTTTTTTGTGTCATCAATATTTAAAAAAAAAGACCAAATTCAAACAAAAAGTGACTCATTCTATTGTTTACAGTGGGACAGGATCCAAACTGCTAGTGAATGACACATTTTCTCGGAAAGGATTAGTGTCAGGGTGAGATAAAGACGATGTGGGTGTCTCTTGGGTGTGCAGGCAGGCAACGCTTATATCAGTTAAAGTTGAACATTATCAGCCAACTGAAATGTTGTGTCTCTCAGAAGTGGGAGGTATTTTATCTCGGATGCACAGTGAGCACTTTATTGTTTCTGTTTGCTGTTCAGCTGAGCGTATAACAAACATTTATGTCCTTTCAAACGTGGTCTTAGATCTTCAGAAAGAGCTGATTTATGCTCAGTGACTTTTTCATTTCTGCTCTGAGTCGGTTTGGAGCCTTCGATCACACGTGTGCAGTCCTGACATGGCACTCATTTACTAAGCTAATTACCATCACCATGACTACCAGGCAGGATGCAAAGCCATCTTGGATGACATCCACCTCTTCCCTCCTCTCTGCTCACCCAGCCTGTGTTTATGGACCATGAACACCAGATTTGATTGATGTGCTTTAGGGATTAGCAGCAGCCTCAAACGCTGCATGTGATTCTTTACCTTCACATAGACACTAATGTTTGCACCACCTGACTTGGTTTAACAAAGGGTTAAAAGTATGGGTGTTTCCATTTCCTGCTTGTGCTCCCTCCCAGCCTGTAATCTCCCTCACTCTTTCCTCTCTCCACTACCAAGGAGCTTTAGAGAATCCCAGGACCAAAACTATAAATGTGAACATTGGCAGAGTAAAAAAAACTTAGTAGGATTTATTGCGTTATATAGGAAAATTAACCACTTTCTTCATCACCACGGTAAGTTACTTACAAAAAATGTGTGTGAGTGTGTGTGTCCCATAGAGGATTCCTTGTTTGAGGAAGAGAAGGGAAGGGAAGGGCTAACTGTCAATAGTGTGTTAGTCTTGCATCAGACAACCGCATGCTGCCAAATAGTAAGAGAAACCTTTACTTACTATGCTTTACTTTTAAGTGGTTTAAGTAGGGTAATTACTGTTATATAAAAGTATTTTTAATGAGAACTCAGTTAATATTTTTTAAGAGGCATCAAGAACAATCCTGGTTGTATAAATGAGTAAAAACAGCAGAGGTAACCTCTACTTTTTATTGCCTTTTTTCCATTTTTTTCCCCACTTTGTATAAGAACTGCTCTCGTGGCCACTGAAATGGATCAAGACCCTTGTTAACCAGGTTTGTCTAGTTTTTGGCCCCCCTCCTCCGCCTTCTTGCTTAACAAAATGCGACGTTTGCTGTCAGTAAAACGTCTATTTAAAGGTTGGATAAATGGAGCCTAACAAAACTTTCTCCTTTTTCGGACTAACTTAATTACAAACTATCCCAGACATTTGGTATGCTTTGGTGGTTGTGTGTGTTGGCTTTGCACCATGAGAAAGTTGCTGTGTATTCCACTAAAGAAAGTAGCTCTAACCAAGCCTGATCTGAGGCCAGCATGTTGGGAAAAGGCCACTCTGTATTTAGACTAAACAGCACCGTTTACACTGGAGCTCTTTGTCTGTCTCTGCTGCCCACAGCCACGGAGCACCGAGCTGGGTGGATGGATCATTATACATCGACCGACCTGCTTGGTACTCAGGATTTTTGTGAAACTCTTAAAGAAATATTAAAAGCTAGAGTGTCCTTATGGGTCATATGTGAAAATCCTGAGTGCAGCTTGACCTCATGGTCGTTCCCAGTGGTATCCATGTCAGCTTTGCGCATCCCACATCAGATTAGAGCTACATAAGTCTTCTGACAGTGTTTGATTCAAGAGTTTTATTTGTCACATACCAGATGCACGAGTACAACTTGTCCCTTGTCAACTTGTCAATGTGTCCCTGATCCGACTGACTTGTAATAACATAGTTAAGAGAAGTAGCAGGATGAAAATAAAAGAAAAATGTAACATTAAGTAATAGATCAAGACATAGTTTGGTGCTCAAAGCTGTTCCTAAACTTTCTAATTCCCCAAAGCAGAAGTGCACTTTTCCCCAAATAGTCATCAGAATTCTTTATCCATTTTGGGCAGCAAATCTCTTTAAATAAAAATGAAAGTTAAAATGACTGATGACAGTAATACGTTTTCTCTTTAGAAACAAAAAAAGATAATTTGTCAGATTATTCTCTGTTTCTTTAATGCATTACACATAAATACATACATTTTCCCTAAGCAGCTTAAGACATTCCACTGTTTCATTCAATGTACTGCAAAGTGTCAACTCTTTATAACTATATCATGTTTCCACTGCTGGAAATTCCCAGATCCAGTCTAAACCTTAACAAGTTGAGACAAATCACAGCAAAGCTGAGCCTCTGAGTAACTAAAGAAATGCCTCCTGAGGTCAGGATTTTTAGTATATCACATACCAATCAATCCAGCTGACGTCAAACCTGCTCCATGTGTAAAATTAACATTTACATTGGTTTATTTTGAATGAATCTTAAATCAAGTATTTGTTTTCAACATTTCCAGCTATTTTAAGTCTCAACAAGAAGTCTCTCAATCAAGTAAAAGTAAACCAGCCACTGCAAGCAAAATGGAGCTCCAGAAGATGAATGGACACATTAAACATGATGGGTAAGACTCAGTGTGATCAGCCAGTGCTGATGAGTTCATCGTATGACTTTCATTAAGCCTCATATTCACTTTATGACTGATCATCTCTTGTAGGTTTGATGGGGTCGATGCCATGGCAGAACACGAGGAGTTTCTCCCACAGAAAGCTGGCGCAAAGAAAGAAGTTCACTTTACAGATGTGTGTTTTCACACTTTCACAATTACTCATGCAACATTTTAGAATTGACTCTTTGTGACTGCGGTTTCTTTTTGGTGTGAACAGCATTTTCTCTTGTCCTCTTATTCCAGTTTGATGGAAAGACCTCGTTTGGCATGTCCATCTTTAACCTGAGTAATGCCATTATGGGCAGTGGAATTCTGGGATTGGCGTTTGCAATGGCCAACACTGGAGTCATTCTGTTTGTGTGAGTATGCAGGCAAAAATATGTTTTTATTAGCAGATGTAGAAGTAGATAAATGTATTACAGTACAAACTGTATACTTCACTTGCCCTTCGGGGAGAATTCGAAGTTTTGGTTTAAGTTCTGTGTTCTCAATCAGTCCATGAATGAATAAATTATACACAGTTCAGCCGTTAACCACCAGTGGGAAAGTCCTCCTTTAAAACGTATACATACGTACGTGTGTGTGTGTGTGTGTGTGTGTGTGTGTGTGTGTGTGTGTGTGTGTGTGTGTGTGTGTGTGTGTGTGTGTGTGTGTGTGTGTGTGTGTGTGTGTGTGTGTGTGTGTGTGTGTGTGTGTGTGTGTGTGTGTGTGTGTGTGTGTGTGTGTGTGTGTGTGTGTGTGTGTGTGTGTGTGTGTGTGTACATACACATACATACATAGATATACACACACGTATGGATAGATAGATACTGTAGATACATATACACATATATATACACACCCACACACATCTATGCAGATATGTAGACATACATACTCGTATACACATGCGTTCACATATACACACATAATACACACATATATACAGTATATACACACACAGGGTGCGGTTTGATGGGGGGAATGGGGGGGATTTACACACACACACACAATTTTAGTTGAAATCAAATCTAATGCTACAATCAGATATAGGTGACGTTTGTGTTGGTTGAAACACGTTGGCTAAAGTTAATATAGGTCCCTTAGAAAATCAGAGGTATTCTATTATGTGAATCTGGCTGTGTTTTCTCAACACAGTTTTTACTGCGGTAAGAGATTGTGTCTTTTGGGGTACGTGTGCACTCACAGCCCGACTGTCCACACCCTGATCTGTGAGAATCTACAGCTCCTACACGTGCAGGTCCTTTAAATCAGATTTGAGAGGTTAAATATAGAGCCCTGTGATCAGATCCAAGACACGCCTGGTTGGATCAGGCCTGTGCTATGTGGCAGGGGTGGGAGGAGGAGAGTGGCTCTAAAATCTGCTCTTTCAAAGCTAAATTGTCTCATGTGATCCTGGGGGGGCGAAACAACAACAAAACATGTTGTTTTACTGAATGAATGTTGCTCTTCTTGTGTTCTACAGAGTCCTGTTAGTGTGCATTGCTCTTCTGTCTGCATATTCAATCCACCTGCTGCTGAAAAGTGCTGGAGTGGTCGGTAAGGCAGAGCTCAACACATGTTGCCGTTTGATGTTCTCATAACTCATCACACATTTACACAATGTCTTTAGGTATTCGTGTATACGAGCAGCTTGGGAATCGTGCTTTCGGCCCTCCAGGAAAAATGTTGGCCGCTTGTGTCATAACTATTCACAATATTGGAGGTAAGTTCCTGATATTCCCTCCATTTTTCTTTTTATTCAAATAGAAATAAACAATAACAGTCAGTTTGGTTTTTCCAGCGATGTCCAGCTACCTCTACATCGTAAAGTCTGAGCTCCCGCTGGTTATTCAGGCCTTTCTCGGCAAACAGGAAAACACAGGGTGAGTGTCATCGTAGGTCTCTGTTCATGTGTTTTTATTTGGTAGCACACTGATTCTCTCTGATTCTGTGATTGTCTCTCAGAGAGTGGTTCATGAATGGAAACTACTTGATCATCATTGTTAGTGCCGCCGTCATTTTCCCTCTAGCACTCATGAGACATCTTGGTATGTTAGTCATTCTGTTCACATTCGACTTTTCTTTTTTATTCTTTTTACTAATTTGTGTGCATCACATCTCCACTGGTCATTTTTTCCTCATTTAGCACAGACATTTCTCTAACAGTCATAAATAAGAGTTGTTGTTTTCCCCTCCAGGTTACCTTGGTTATACAAGTGGCTTCTCCCTCACCTGTATGGTGTTCTTCCTCATTTCTGTGAGTCAAATAAAAGAAAACAAGACAAAGCAAACAGCTGATCTTTTATTAAATATTTATTTTTGATTAACCCATGGGTGTGCCACTTCAGGTTATATACAAGAAATTCAACATCCCATGTCCACTTCCTGACCACAACACAACCGCTGCTGTACATCACCTCTTTAATGACACTGGGATGAACTCCACATGTGACGCCAAAATGTTTACCGTCAACTCAGAGGTAAAAGAAAATCCCATATCTGGTGCTGATCGTTATGACATGTGTGTCTTACATCATTTAGTACAGCAGATGCACTGCCTCCTGTTCAGCACTATTAGGTCAACAGGGTGTGTTGTGTCAACAGTGTTGGGAACAGGACAAAATCATGTTACATCACTGATCTCTGATCTGTTTGGGCTTTTAGACAGCATACACCATCCCAATCCTGGCTTTTGCTTTTGTGTGCCACCCAGAGGTGTTACCAATCTATACGGAGCTACGAAAGTAAGTCGGACTAAATGAAAAACATTTTTTACTGAGTACCACTAAGTACTAATGTTGTATTTTTTATTGCATTACTTCATACCAGTGCCACCAAGAAGCGCATGCAGGCTGTTGCCAACATCTCCATCCTGGCCATGTTTGTCATGTACCTGCTGACTGCCATTTTCGGTTATCTCACCTTTTATAGTAAGTCGCTGATATTTAAAGCTTTCATATAGATGACCTGTTTGTATGAGTGACACATGTCAACGTGCTCCTCTCTGTGTAGCTGCGGTGGAGCCGGAGCTGTTACACACCTACTCTAATGTGGGCTCCCTGGACGTCCTGATTCTCTGTGTCCGTCTGGCCGTGCTGGTAGCTGTCACTCTGACAGTACCAGTGGTTCTCTTTCCGGTAAGCAGTCCTATGGAAAACGCATATAAAAGAGATCTCAAATTGTATTTATATATTTGTAGATTCTGTGTAGAAGCAGAAAATATTCTTTATCATTGTCTCCACGTTTTGGTTCTAAGGTGGCAAATGTACCACTAGCAGTGTAGAGTCTGTCCTTATAAGTGGCCTTATCACATCTTGAACTGACTTAGACTCTGCGCTGCAAATGTCTGAATTACTGGAAAAACTGGTCTGCACATCAAAGGTACTGAAACTGATTTGTTCGACACAGGAAGAAACCCCTCTAGGCAGCTGTTTCTGTTCCAGTAGAGTGTTGACTTGGAGGAGCTTTTAACTTTTGCCCTTTAGGTTTAAAAATATCTACAGCATGAAGCTGTTCATGTTCCTGAAGTTTTTCAAGAAGAAAAAGAACATTATTTTTTTAAAAGGCCAATGAACACTAATTAAAAGCATTTAATTGTTTAAAGCTTGAACTTTTTGGCAGACAGATGTGATAAAAACCAACACCACTCCTGGGCTGTGTTCAAATTGTTTACTCGTTCACTCACTCTCTACATCGTGTTCAGTCCTCTATATAGGGGATAGGGGACTGCCCCAAAGGCAGGAGTTGCGTCAAATCCAGCTGATGAACATGTTAACCTGTTTGTTTGTTTCGGCTGAAAGTAATTGTAAAGTTTTCTCTCCCGACTTTCCGCCAACTTAACTTCAGATTCCTGACTGCAATGCACTATGGTCTATTTCTACCGATGTAGCGTACAGCGTCTGCACACTACTACTATTGTGACATGTTTCTAGAGACCTACAGTATGCAGTGGATAAAACATGGCAGTGAAAATTTCAAACATCACTACATAATGGCTGATTCACTATATGGTGCCCCATAAAGAGTGAGTGATCATTTCTACATGGGGCGGCACTAGCTCAGTTGGGAGAGTTCGATCCCCAGCTCTGGCTGGGTTAGATTGTCGTTGTGTCCTTGGGCAAGACACTTCACCCACCTTGCCTGTGTGAATGTGAGTGTGACTGTGTGTGAATGTTGGTGGTGGTCAGAAGGGCCGATGGCGCAGAATGGCAGCCTCGCTTCTGTCAGTCTGCCCCAGGGCAGCTGTGGCTACAGACGTCTGTCGTAGTTTACCACCACCGGTGAGAATGACTGTGTGAATGAATAATGCAACTCTGTAAAGCGTCTTTGAGTGACCTAAAAAGCGCTATATAAAACTGATGCATTATTATTATTATATTATTATTCTAACACAGCACAACACATGGTGTCTGTTCACCAGGCCTGGTGGTTAGCTTAGCTTAGCATCAAAAGCAACAGGGCATTTGAATTTTAGGATTCCAGATCTGCCAGCACATGTAGTCCATCATAATAACTAATAAATGATTTAAGTTGTGCAATAACTAGTAAAAATACAATAATGTAGTTTTATACAAGTAAACAATATATGTAGAATAAATAGGACAGCCACCTAGCCAAAAAAACGTAATCTTTTGCTAAGCTGATTTGCTAGCTTCGTATGCTAGCAATTGTCCTAAGCTGATTTTTGAGTTTTGTGTTCCAAGCTAATTAGCTAGCTCTTTGTGCTAAGCTAATTCACTAGCTTCTTGTGTTAGCCAAGCACAGTTCTGACCTTATATATTACTACCCTATTGTGTGACTTAAGTTATTTTGCTGTAATTTATTTTACTACTTCACTTTTTACAATATGTACTACTTAAATTGTTTTATCTGCATATGTTAAATATAATTTGTACAGTGGTTAGAATATGAATCTTAGCTTTTTTCATGTAGTAAATGTGTTCAAAGTTCTACAAAGTTTGTTTAAAAAATTAATTTGCTAGCCTTTTAAGAAAAACTGCTTTGCTAGCTTCTTGTGCTACATTTATTGTTAGCTTTAAAACAAATGAGCACATTTTTCAAAATGTTTAACTGCTTTTTAAAATTACTCTAGAGAACTGAAATGCTCTACTAGTGTTTCACACCTATCAAAGCAGGAGTTTTGTCTGAACAGCAAACAGATGTATTTCTGGTTGGGAGGAAGTTGAGCAACAAAGCAACAAGTCAATTTCCATTTAACCCTTTAACTTCCACACCAATAAGGGGAATGTGTTTTTTGTTCATTTGAGGCAGTATGGGTTTCAATCAGTGTGTTTATTATTCTAATTTTGAAAAAAAAATAGCTTAAAATTGAATGTTTTTCAAGGACTTGAATGTGTAACTGAGCATGTTTTATTATGTACCCAGGAATATACCCTTGAGATAAAAAATCTAATTTGTCAATACAGGCAGCAGCTCAATCAGCAAGCAAATGATCACCACACACACAAAAATCCATTTACACATCACAGAAAAACATAAGGACATTAGGAAGATCAGCTCAAACTGACATCAGAAGTCCATCTTTGCTGATAAACTATAAACATTTAGGTGGATAAAAGCAAACCTTGATTCAAAATCAGCAGGATTATTAAAACAATATGTGGAGTCAGGGCCTGGTTTATTTCCAGAGATCAAAAGCAACAAGGCAAATAAAGGCCTGTGTTTAAAAGAGCAGCTATAAAAGTTCCTCCTATAACAAAAATAGTGTCACTTTTGTAGAACCAGGACACTAGCAGAAGGACCCAGGTCCATGGAGTCAGATAAAGGGGACATGAATGGATTTTCCTGATAAATATCCATCACAAAGTCTAAAGCACATGATCATCACATGTTATCTTGAGCACTGCCTGAGACTTTCTGGTCTTACAGAGTCAGAAGGCAGAGCAGAACCAGCAGGAACCTCATAGTGACTTAGATAAGTCTTGATTAGCAGCGATGGGTCAGTCTTGGTGAGATTTAGCAATATATAAGATTAATTTTGTGAGACAAAAGCTGTAAGAAATCATTTTGTGCATATATTTCGCGTGTATGTGTGTGAACATCATCACTATAAGTTGCTTGGAAAATCTTAAAAAGTGTTTAAATTAGATTTTGACAGATGTGTATGAACCTGTATAATGTAAATCAATAATATAGGTAAAAATGATCAAAATTACCCTAAATTATTATAAACACTATTAATATTTAACTTTCTATTGGTACATTACTGTAAGTTCAGTTCAAACTATCGGCAGACATTGTTTCTAATTGTTTGTTTTGTGTGTGTTTCTACAGATTCGTAGGGCCTTGCTTCAGATCTTCTTCCCTGAGAAGCCTTTCCACTGGGCCAGACACATCATCATTGCAATCTGTCTCATCTTCACAGTCGACCTGCTTGTCATATTTGTCCCTTCCATCAAGAATATCTTTGGAGTCATTGGTAGGTTTTCACAGGTTGTTTTGCTGCAGATTAACACTGTGAGTTTACTCACCGCTCTTTGCTTGCTGCCATGTGCAGGAGCCACGTCTGCTCCCAGTCTCATTTTCATCCTTCCTGCAATCTTCTACATCCGGATTGTTCCTGAAGAACAGGAGCCCATGAAGTCAAAACCCAAAATTCAGGTACAGCTCTCAAATATATTACATATTTCATGGTTGTTTTTCTTGTATGACTTTTGAAGCCCAGTTTAGAAACATGTGTTTTGTCAACTTTTGCAGGCTGCATGCTTTGCTGCATTAGGGTTCATCTTCATGATCATGAGCCTGTCTTTTATGATCATTGACTGGGCGACCGGAAAGGCTCGAAGTGGAGGTGGACATTAGCTAGGAGCTAGAAGCGACGACTGAACAGAGGAACTACAAACAACCAAAACCCTCCCTGTAACAGAATGATACCAATCTGCTGAGTTCTCATCCAAAGTTCACCACTTTGGACAAATGTAAAGAACCTTCACCTAAAGGAAAACACATGACGGGGAAGGACTGGAGGAGAAAACACATCCTACAGTGTGTTTTGGCTGAATGTGTCCTGTCACCGCTCAAAGTCAGGACTCTGTTAGCTGCCATGCTATGAAGGATGGATGAGAACAGCAGGAAAAACTGAGTCAATCTCAACATCCCTCTGATACAGGATATTTCAAAGTATTCTTTTTTTTAACTTTATTATTAAACAAACAGACGTATCATTCTTAGTTTCTTTAAATGTACAAGATTTCAGTAACATTTTTAAAAAATACAAGGAGCAACCGATGGTCTTCATCTCCCCAGAGACTGTTTTAATTTGACCTAAATGGAACTCTCCCCTAATGTGTTTTTATCTCTTCTATTGCCTTAAAGGTGATTCTGATCAAGGCTTGAATATATGAGGTACCAATAAAATCCGGTGCAATATGTAGGAATTTGCTGCTGTTCATGAAAGTCAAACAGACAGTTACTTACTGACAATCATGTGAATCTGAGAGGTGGTTTGCAAAAGAAAAACAAAAGTTTTTCTATTAATCTATAGCTGCAAACCAAAGAGTATTTTATTGTGTTACATTAAGAGAGAAACTTTGTTTTTCTATCACATTAAATCCGTGAAACATCCAGTGTTAGAAAGTCTGTTTCATCAGTTCCAGCAACTATAACTGAGTTGGTTTTAATAGTTTTTCTGGAAAATTTGGACCAAAACATATTTGTTCCTGAGCCTTTACATTTGAAATGTATTTAAATGTTATTTGTCAATAAAATGTCTCTTCTTTGTACACGCTGTGTGTCTCCTTTTGTTTTTTAATCGTTTATCGACTCTGTTTTTTTAATAACCATATGAGTGAAAAGGAGTTTGCACCCTGAATCATTTTCTTCCTGTGATGATAGATTTTTTCATGCACAGATTACTAAACACACTGTAGTGTTTGTGTAAAAACAGAATGCATTCACAGCAGCAGAGAAGCAGCAGTGGACTGCCTCTCTCTCTGAAAATGGAAGTAACATATTCACGTCTGAGTGAGAGAAGAAAAGTGGGGGTTAGAGAAGTGTGGTTGTCCGTTTCCTGCTTTGAGCTGATGCGCGTTCAGAACACAGAAGAGAAACTTCCTTGACTGTAGAGAGTGTTCTGGGCGTTCGTTTATTTAGATTTTCCAAATGCAATTCCACTTTTCTTTGAGATAAAAGTGGAAGCGTTGTGAGAGGGATTATGAGCCGTGGATCTAAGAGTAGAGCGGAGAGCGTTCGGAGCTCTCTGCTGAGCCAACAGGAGAACGACAGGCTGGAGGAGCTGCTGGGCAGAAGGTGTGCTGTAAGTTCTGAACTGGGAGGAAATTACCCATCATTCAATTTGTTATCCATCACTTCAAATTTAAACCTTGTACTACACAAATGAAATAAGTTACTGGTGATTCTGATTGCTCTAAAAACAGCGGCCTGTAAGGTTTTTCCTCTTTGAGGTCACATCCTGTATGATCAGCTGAGGCCTGTAGGTCTGACCCTGTAGGGTCATTCTTTAGAGTTTTGGTAATTTGCTAACAAATAATCAACAGAACATCGTTTCTCCGAGCCAGTGTGTCTGTGTGGTTAAAAGTTATTTTCTGACACTGGGTCATCAAGTCAGAGGCAGCTGTAACAGGAAATGATGGCTGAATCGATTCTTCCTCTGCTGTCAGAATGAGACGCCATGGCTGGTTTAGTCTTACAGAGCAGAAGTTGGCTGCTTTCTGAATTTGTTCATCATTCAAGTAAATATTCTGCATGTGGATTTTTTGTCAAACTAGCAACTTAAACCAAGTGTTCTGAACGCAGCTGCAGTAGAAAATTAAAGAACACACAACGCTTTGAGCTCCTATCAGAACAAATGAAAGCAGGGGAGGAAGTTAATCACCAGTAAAATGCAAATGTACATGTTAACTTCAATAAAAACTCCTATCAGTTCTGAACTGTGCTGAATGTGTGTGCGTGTGTGTGTGTGCGCGCGTGTGTGTGTGTGTTTAGTCCATGGCCACCGCCGTGGCGCAGTTGTTCATGGCCCTGCCTCACAGTCCGTCCATGTGGAGCTTGCAGCACACCGGAGTGGTCTGCTTCGTCAAAGACAACCCTCAGCGCTCCTACTTCATACGCATGTTTGATCTGAAGGTCAGAATCTATAAATACGTCCTCTTTAGGTCCACACTGTGACTAAGTTCTGCTTTTGAGAAGTTGCTGAACTACAACATGTGATGACTCAGATCTAACATGAGCCCTGCTGAGAGAGAGGCTGACCGTGTTGTTGTTTTGACCCACAGGCAGGGAGACAGGTTTGGGAGCAGGAGCTCTACGACCAGATCGTTTACTCAACACCACAGCAGTTCTTTCATGCCTTTCCTGCAGATGTGAGGGCACACTGATCACACAGTGCACCGCAGCAAGTCTACAGACCAGAAACTTTCAGTTTTTCGCCGAGTATTAAACTGGAAACGTGTGTTTGATTCAATGTGCTTTTGTTAACATGACACAGGACTGTCAGGTGGGCCTGAACTTCACCGACCAGCAGGAGGCAGAGGACTTCCAACATGCTGTCATGGAGAAAATCAACCAGAGAAGCCACCGAATGGGTTAGTGAGTTCATAGTCCCCCAAAGTACGCAGGTTTAGAAAATAATGAGTTTCCATGTTTACATTTAGATGAGCTCTTCTTACTTATTTATTTATTTATTTATTTATTTATTTATTTATTTATTTATTTATTTATTTATTTATTTATTTATTTATTTGGGGGTAATTAAACCAAGACAGATGTCAAGGTTTTTTTTGCTTATTGTAAAGTTTCTTTAGTTTCATGTCCTTTCATAAGTCAGATTGTGATTTCTTAATCAGACATAACAAAACATGTCTCTCTTTCATTATTTAAACTTTATTTCTTTAGTTATTTATTTAGGATGCTCATCATATTTTATGTTCTCAACTAAACTTTATCTCTTTTATTTTGATCTTTATCTCTTTATTTTTTTAGAGTGCTCATCCATAAATTATACTTTGATTTCTTAATCAAACAAAAATATTTAAATTTTTTTTGTTAATTAACATTTATTTATTATTTGTACCTTTATTTCTTCAGTCATTTATTTTGAAGGTTTGTCTATAAATTTTATTTTCTAATCAAACAAAGATTTTCTTTGATTAAAAATAAAAAAATGTTCTTGTTATTTTTTTTAAATTACAATTTTTTTTTATATTTATTCATTAATTTATTAATTATTTTTTTTATAAATACAGTGTTCTGATCAAATAAAACATGTGTGTTTTTTTATTTATTGAATTGTTTAAATTTAACTCCGGTTTCCTCCCACAGTCCAAAAACATGACTGTCAGGCTAATTGGGCTGGTAAATTGTCCTTAGGTGTGAGTGGGTGTGTGGTTGTTTGTCTCGTTCGTCTCTGTGTGGCCCTGCGATGGACTGGCGACCCGTCCAGGGTGTCCCCCGCCTCTCGCCCATTGACCGCTGGAGATAGGCACCAGCTGCCCCGCGACCCTCTGTGGAGGAATAAGCGGCTACAGAAAATGGATGGATGGATGGATGTTTAAATTTAATTGTGGTTATTTGATACTAAATGGTTTTCTCCATCTCTTTGTTTCTGATAGAGAAGAAACAGCGCCACCTGCCGACAAGCGGTAAGAACAACAGTTCCACCTCAGCATCACTGGGCCTCATTTAAAGTTTACCAGTAAACATGAAGTGTTTTCCTTTTTTGTGTCCCTGCAGATAGAGGGACCCTGCCCCCTCTGCCAACTGACAGAGGTGTGTATTTCCATCAGCTCATTGTGTCTCCAGGTCTCAATCACTTCCACCAGTTATGCATTCATTCATTTTCCTAACCACTTCATCCAGTTAGGGTCACAGGGAACTGGTGTCTGTATGCAGCAGTCACTGGGTGTGAGGCAGGGACACCCTGGACAGGTCACCAGTCCATCACACAGAGAGACAAATGGGACAAACCAATCACACACTCTCTCACACTGAGGGACAACTTAGACTTGCTAATGACCCTAACTCGCTGTGGGAATCCATCCATGCAAGGGGAAAACATGCAAATTCCACACAGAAAGGCCACAGCCGGGATTCAAACCTGCAACCTTCTTGCTGCAAGGCAGCAGACTGCACCACCATGCACAATGCATTAGATTTAAAACAAAACTCTGTGTTTCCCAAACAGCACCACCTGGGAGTCCTGCTTCTTTTCACATGGCCACAGTGGACATCCAAAACCCAGACATCCAGTCGTCCCGCTACCGCTCTATGCCCTCACCCGCTGCTCCCTCAGCTGTCACTGGAAAAAGAAAGAACAGCAAGAAGAGCCAGAAAAAAGCCCCCAAACTCTCCAAAGCAGACATAGGAGCACCCAGTGGATTTAAGTAAGGACTGGAGTCACAGCGTATTTCCTGATGTCCGTCTTTGGAGATATTCTATTGCTCATCAATATACTTCCATGTTTTTAAATTTCCCTTCTCCTTTTTTTCAGACATGTAAGCCACGTGGGATGGGACCCCAACAACCTGGACCCTGACCTGTCAAAACTGCTGTCCCAAGCTGGCATCGGTGAAGCTGAGCTCAGGGATGAAAATACCTCAAATTTAATCTATAATATCATAGAGCAGTCCGGAGGGATGGAGGCGGTGAAAAGGGAGGTGAACAAAGGAGGTCAGGCTTGTTCTTTGTTCTGATCAATCCAGCTGCTCCTCTCAATCCTTAAACTAACATCTTCTGTTGCCTCACAGCTGCTGGACCTCCAGCTCCTCCACCTGGCAGGCAGGGGCCCCTGCCTCCCGTACCAGGGTTCAGCTCTTCTGCTCCAGCCCCTCCACCCTCACGAGGTCGCTCTGGTCCCCTGCCTCCCATCCCCAGCCAGCCACAGCGAGGAGCCCCACCTCCACAGCCACCTCCATCTCGGGGAGGCCTACCACCCCCTCCTCCAATGAGCCGAGGAGGTCCCCCTCCTCCTCCACCTCCATCATTCTCCACACCTCCACCTTCTTCAAAGCCGTCTTGCCCCTCACCCCCAGTGTCCTCCTACAGCACGGCACCTCCTCCACCACCGTCAGGCCATTCTCGTGCCACAGGAGCTCCTCCTCCTCCTTCTGTTTCATCTGGACCCAACAGAGGAGGTGGAGGAGGTCCTCCACCCCCACCACCCCCACCTCCAGCCTTTCAACCTTCTACAACCTCAGATTTCCCTCCTCCTCCTCCCCCATCTACTGGCCCACCAACACCAACCTCATCCATGGGAGGAGGAGGAGACAGCAGGGGAGATCTGCTCAATCAGATTCGGCTCGGAAAAAGTCTAAAAAAAGTAAAGAAACTGTTTTTCCCCCTTTTCTTAAAACATTAAAGGAAAGTTCCACTCTTTGTTCAGAAGGTTTAGGTTTAAAGTTTTTCCCTTTCTTTTTTACATTCATGTTCAATATTATCACTGTCAGGCTAAACCCTGTATCTCCCTGTATCATATTTCTACATAAATCAGCTCTACAGTCATCTTTTACATCTATCAGTGGTTTAATGGATGTCTGTCAAAAAGCACATGTGACTTGTTTATTATGTGCTAAAGAGACACTTTTCCCCCATTCCTGAAAACTGCATTTTTGGAGCTACAAGATTTTTGACTGACAGCAGTGATATCTGAATGTAAACAGCGTCCTGTATCTCTGTTGGGTTTCATAGGTGCCGGAGAACTCCGAGCCACCTACACCTACAACACCAGAATCAGGTGAAGGCATTGTAGGTGCTCTCATGATGGTCATGCAGAAGAGGAGTAAAGTCATCCATTCTTCAGGTGAGCAAACAGGTGGGCTTTGATTTAAAGCACCAGGTTAACAAACACCTGATTGTTGATATGCGCTCACTCTTTCAGATGAAAGCGACGATGATGGCGGAGAAGACGAAGACGACGATGATGAATGGGATGACTGATCCTGTAGTGAAGTTTTTAAACTGTTACACCATTTCATGTTCCCTGTGATGTTTTATCAGTGACCTCAAACTGCAGCACAAGTTGTATTTATAGTAAACTGTGTTACCCTAACTCTCCTCCCCCCTCTACTGGGAGTGAAGGTCGGTCAGCTGTGCCGTGTCCTTGCTGCTGGTGGAGATCCTGACCCCCCACCCCTCCCTCCTTGATGTGTTTTTCGGTTGTTGTGACTGTGTGTAATATGCTACTCCCTCCCTCCATTTTGTTTACATTTTCTTCTGCTCCCATCTTTATTTTTTTTGCCCAAATATTGTATTGAAGTTGCCCCAATATTTCTGCCCAAGACTTTAGTTCCTTACACAAGCCAATGTCCCACTTTATCTCATCATTTACAATGTAGGTCCCCTGATGGTACCCAAATCTTGCCCAAATATTGTATCTGGTACCCCCAAATCTCTGTTTTGTTTTTTATTTTCAATGTTTTCTCTGTTTTTTTTTGTTTATATTGTAAAGCGCTTTGTGATGTATATCTGTGAAAGGCGCTATATAAATAAACTTTACTTACTTACTTACTTACTTACTTACTTACTTACTTACTTACTTACTTACTTACTTACTGATGAATGAAATAAAAGAGAAAATAGCCCAAAAGTAAAAGACTGAAGGAGTGTTGCTGTTGAACCGTGGATTCAGGAGGAGCAGTGGAGGACCAGACCTTCACCCTTGCTGAACTTCTGAGAGGATCATGGGGGTTTGGTTCTCATAAGCTGAAGATGGTGGAGGCTGGAGAACTTCAGGGTTCCATGATGATGATGATGTGATTCTGTTGGCGTATTCAAGCCATGACCTTCAGCGGTCACTGGGACGGTTCACAGCCAAGTGTGAAGCAGCCAGGATGAGAGTCCAGGTCTGAGGCCCTTGTTCTTCACAGGAAAACGTTGATCCTGGTTGGGAGTGAGTCTTTGCCTTAAATGAAGGAGCTCAAGTATCTTGATATCTAGATATGACGGTATGTAGCAACAAGCGGGCCAGTGGATCAGGCCTTATCTTTATTAATGAGGGCATTGCTCTGATTTATTGGGGTGAAGAAGAAATTGAGCCAAAAGTCAAAACATCTGCATCTGTTTTTGTTCCAATGCTCACCTATGGTCATTAGATCTGTATCGCAACCAAAACAACAAGATCTTAGATTCAAGTGGCCCAGGTGAGGAGCACCTGGAGGTTCCTGCATCCTGGTTGTTCCTCTGAAGGTTTTTCTGTCATGTCTCACTGGGGCTGCATGGTGGCGCACTGTTGCCTCGCAGCAAGGAGGTTGTGGGTTCGTGTCCCGGACCTCTCTGCATGGAGTTGGCATGTTCTCCCCGTGCATTCATGGGTTTTCTCCGGGTACACCGGCTTCCTCCCACAGACCAAAAACATGACTGTCAGGCTAATTGGTCTAGTAAATTGTCCTTAGGTGTGAGTGGGTGTGTGACTGGTTGTTTGTCTCTGTGTGGCCCTGCGATGGACTGGCGACCCGTCCAGGGTGTCCCCCGCCTCTCGCCCCTTGACCGCTGGAGATAGGCACCAGCTCCCCCGCGACCCTCTGTGGGGGATGAAGCGGTTAAAGAAAATGGATGGATGGATGTCTCACTTAGACCTTGAGTCAGACCCAGAACCCGCTCCAGGATTTATGTCTCCTCAACGCACTGGAATCATTTAAGAGGAGTTGGAGATAAGGAGAGGATGGATGGTGCTTCTGGCTGTTTTATGTATTCGAAAAGCCGTTATAAACATTTCTAAATAAAACAGGACAGAACACTAACAGACAACTCTACCTCTGAGCCAGTTTCATTCCCATTTTTATAGCATACTGTACATAAAAAAATCAGTTATTGTCTCATTTTCTTATATATCTGTGCAAAGATCCCCAAGTCCCTCAAATGCCAACACAGACAAAGTGCATAACTGGAAGAAACACTACGCTACAACACATCTTCAATACTCACACACTGTAGGTCACTAAAGCACAGGGCAGTACAGGGCAGCACATATACAACAATATCCAATGGAATTAGCTTAGCAGAATACATCACGCCTTAACCAACATCATAACACGACAAGTCTGAAAACAGAGCAACCGTGATATGTACAACAAACAACAACAATACGCATGCAAAATATGCATTTATATCATCGTAGTACAACACAAGGGTAAGCTACAACATGTCATCATTATTATTATTATTATATTCACAATCAATATATTACATTTCTGTTTCAAGATCCTTAATAGAAAGCATACCTGTGGAACTGGACGAGGCATATAATTTACATTGTAGTCAGCTTTTTTTTTCAACGAACACCAAGTTTGTGTGACCCATCTCACTGAGGAGTGTTACATTTTTTTATTATTTTTTTTACCACGGTTACATTTTGGTACATAAAGCTGTTTTTTGATAACTAGAAATGACTGGTGTCATTTAGAATGTAGTCATCAGTGTAAACTAGGTTTCACATGGGTTTACTGGGCTGACAAAACCAACTCAATTCAACAACAGGATGACAGCATCACCTGTCCAACGACTGGAAGTGACACCCAAACATATAGAAACTCAACGTCCAGCATAGAGTCCAGACCAGACAGGCTGATGTTGGACAGTCTGTCCCGTCCTCTAACCGAGGCCTTGGTCCTGGCTTTCTGTGTGCCTGCGGCTGGTGCGCTTTCGCTGCTGCTGCTGTTGTTTGGGGTTCACTTGTTCCCAGTAGGATTGGCAGTACTGGTTAATCAGTCTAATCTCTGGTGGGAAGGGAGTGGAGGCCAGGGGAGACTGTGGGAAAGGCCCCACTGGGTGAGTTTTAAGCTCTACGTCCTCGTCTCGAGCTGTGAGAGCTAAAACAATGTCTCGATCGAGGACGCGTAGCGCCACGCGGGCCACAGTGTGTTTAAAGTTGTTTTCAGTGGCGAGGCAGTGGTAAAGCCCTGCGTCTGATTGGTTCAGAGATTTCAGAAGGACACCGTGGTTGGTCTTCAGGACTCCTCCTGCACGATTTAGCTGCAGGTAAAAGGATGACAACAAAAAACATTAAAATTAAAAAAAATTAAGTACTTTACAGCCATTCTGTGTAATTACTACCATACCAGTCGTATTTAGAACCCTGAATGGTCTCTGTTTGAGGAGAAAGTGTTTACATCCAACAAAAGCTAATGAGCTAACGGCTAATCAGAACGCTACTGACCTAAAACAGATTGCAGAACAGCTGTTCATGCCATTCCAGGCTTTCATTCCAGGAGATTTGTCAATTCTAACTGAAACTTGTGGCGTTTCAAGCTTTTAACCGTAGTGAGCTGTAGTTGATTAAGAGCTGCTCCAAAGCGATCTGCCTCTAAAGGTCAGACAGGCCTCTTCTTTAACTTTAAAATATAAAGAAGTCTAATTTCTGAGTAAAATCTGTTTCCTCACCACTTTTCTTTTCCCTTCCCTCTGGAAGAGCCACTTGACAGTAGCCTGAGGGGAGCGAGGCTGACACTCCAAGAAGGTGCTGCTGCCCTCCACTCCAAACTGCACCGTCTCTCTCAGGCGTTTCTCCACTGCACATGCAGACAGAAAGAAAGTGCTTAAAACACAAAAAGTTTGAAGAGTTACATTTATCAAAAAAGTCTCTTACCTTTAGCATTAAAGCCTCTGCACTGTCTGAGTGGATCACCATGTTTAACGTCCTGTCTTCTGCTCCTCCTGAGGCACAAATTGAGTGTTTACCGTTCAGTAGGACTGACATGATCTGTGGTGGACATTACTCAGACAAGTCTCTATCATCAGGATGTTCAAACATTCTCTTAGAGCCTCCAGCTGATCCAGAATGAGTTCTGATGAGAGTTAGGAGGAGATCAGGTTTCTCTAGTTTTAGCATCACTTCACTGGCTCCCTGTAGGATCCAGAACGGCATTTAAAGTTTAACTTCTAAAGCGCTCAGAGGTCAGATTCTGTCTTCTATCAGAGAGCTTCTTGTTCCAGATGTCTCCATCAGAGCTCTTGGCCATCAGGCTGCAGGTTTGGGAGGCAGAGCTTTCAGTTCTCAGCTCCTCTCTGGTGAACCAGCTTCTAGTCCATGAGGCAGAAACCCTGACTACTATGAAGACTCGGTTTCAGACTAGCTTGTGTTATTCTGGCTCATCCCTTTCGTTAGGCGAACCGGAGCTTTATAAACAAACCGAACTGACCTGCTACGTTGAGGAGACGATGCAGCACTCACCTTTTGGTCGATGGGGTGAAAGCGGAGCAGCTATCTCCATCCCATGCACAGTAGGGGTCCCGTGCCAGACAGCAGTCGGAGCAGGCCCTGCCGTACACGCCACAGCGGTGCAGCGACACCTGAGTCAGGCCAGCGTCTGATGACACGTAGAGCTGTTGCTGTGGCAACACAAACAAATCAACTCAACTCGAATAGTTTGTGGTATGATGTCAGAATATTTAAATCCTACAGTAAGATCAAAACGTACTCTTTTAGAAGAAAGCTTCATAGTTTTGACTGGAGCTCTGCCCTGTAAATACATCATTACCAACATTAATATTTAATCTTATTGGTTGAGATCATGATATTTCTGAGTGTTCAGACAAATATAGAAACATACCCGAAAAACCTCCACTTCTTCTAGGGTCAGCTCCTCCATGCTTGTTGGGTCTTTAGGCAAAACAATCACTTTTTGCACAGTGCCTCGATCTAAACCGTGAGACAGAAGATGTTTAAGACCAAATACTTCTGTATGAAAATAAACCACAGGGGGGGGGGGGTTGGACTCTGATATTAAACCTTAGACCCAATAAAGACGTAAAAATAACAGGTCATAATTAATTTAATCATAAAATTTGATTTTTCCAAAATTAAAGGACAATTAGGTTATAAAACGTTGTAAGTTAATAATAACTAAAACATAATGGGAGTATGCATAACTGTTTATTCAAACACCTTCATTTTTTAGAACTTTTATTGTTTTTTTCTTTAGATAAGTTTAGTACACGTTTAAATAATTTATAGGGACTAAAATGTGCTCTAACAAAGTGGGTGACCTTCCAGGTAAACCCTCAGCTTTTATTATTAGTTAGATTAGGACAAATCCAGAAACAAATGTTTGTGTCTTATTATCACTTTTATCCTTTTTATATCTTTTAAAGATGCCCTGCAGCTGCCTCACCTGTGCCCAGAAAGAGCACCTCATAGCGCCCATCCACAGCATCCACCTGATCCACCACCAAAGAGGTGTAGCGGTAGTCCACGCCGGTTCTCACCACCAGGGGGCGACGGTGGATTGGATAAACTGGATGAAACATGAGGGGATGTGCTCTGATGAAATTCACAGCCTCATCTGAGAAGTTCTTGGAGGACCGGATGCCAGGAGTGAAGGTTCCTCCTGGACACTGAATATCAGGAAAGAGAAGAAGTGTGGCTTTGCTTGTTGACTGAGGTATTTGGAGATTATGGAGACCGACACTTACAGTTCCAGGTCGAGGATAGGGAATCTTGCCGTTATATTCTGTCCACTGGTAGTTATGACCATGTTTGTGGGCGAACGGCCCGTTGAAGACGTTACGGATGTCAGCCATGGCGTACACGCAGACTGCTGAGCCTTTAAACACAGAGCTTGAGCAGGAACAAACAAGGTAAGAGGAAGATGTAGGAACTTGCACCCAACAAATTGAATTAAAGAGCAAATTAGCAACAAAAATGTGTTAATAAGAAGCCTGAGTGACTGAGGTCGGGTCAGGTATGAATTCCTAAACCAAGATTCCATAAGACGCCTCACCCTGCTGTGGTGAAGAGCGCGTACACCATGGGGCTTCGCTCATCTTGTGTCGGCTGAATAAACACATCTCCTGAAAGAATACAAAAATATTAACACCACAGTTAAAGAAAACATGCAATAAAGTTCAGTCTCATATGACTTTACGTAGTTCATCAAAAGGCGTCTCGACCCCATCGTCTCCAATCACAGAGCAGATAAGACGAGCCTTCAGGAACGTCGTCCAGCGGTTCACCAGGGATTTCTGCCCTCCTTCGTCATTCTGCAGGAAATAAACCAGCGCACAGTTTATAAGGATTATTGATTGAACTGCTGCTTTCATATCTTTTTATCTACAGTGAGGTTCAGCTCACCAGACACACTCTTCCCACCCTGGCTAAAACCGTGGGGCTCGCCCCACCAGTGGTGTCTAGACTCTTCTCTCGGAAGAAGAAGTAAAGTTTGTCGTCGTTCTTTTCTGCGCTGTCAGGGATCTGCTGGATCTGAATAAACACAGGCTCTGCAGGATAAAAACAGATAAAGCAGAGGGAGGATTGAAACAAGTGGTTGTCAAATAAAATGAGAGGATCCATAACCTGTAATCATCAACGTTTTGCTCTTCACGCCCACGCTTACTCACCGTTCAGCCACCTGGAGTCATACTGCTCCGTCCTGATGGCTGGCCTCCCTCCCATGGTCCTAAACAGAGCCGCATCCGTGCTCATGAAGTCAATATGTACACCTGCGTATAGGTTACCGTCTGCAAAAGGGAGGAATTGTGGAGTAGAGATTAAACATTTCACTTACATCTCAAAGTTTATCTGTATGTGTGTTTTTCTTACTGATCAGAACTGCAACGTTTTCCTGTTTGGGATCGTAGGAACATTTTCCCTTCCCTGAATCCACAAACCCAGGGACCAGCCTAAACAAGTAGTCCTGCAGAGGCAGATCAGACAGACAGCATGCATAAAAATAGACCGCTCAGAGGAGACAAGGGACCAAAGAAAAATCATAAACAAATTGGTGTCCCAGTTAGCAGTCCTGAAATATTTAGCAAGGCAAAGCGCCGTCGGTCTATACTGCTGGAGGGGGGAGATTTGCTAAGTCCCACTCAGGGAACTGTAAACGTCTTGTTCACCTCCGCCCTCCAGCCTCTGTTGATGAATGTGCAGATGGGTTGGTACGCCCCCGTTCCACAGGTGTAGAGGTGGGTGCGGTTCCACGGCTCAATCAAACGCACAAAGTTGGCGCACTCACCCTGAACATAAAGAAGCACAAGACAAACAGACTTCAAACTGTCTCATCTCTAAAGATTTTATTCTAAAGGCAGGATGTCAGATCCTACCTGTTTACCCTTTCCTGTCATCTGACATTCTCCCTTTCTCTTGGCTGAAGCTGGCCAGTGGATCTGCATCAGGGAAACCACAAACACCCCAAAAAACAGTCAACGGCAAAGTAAAGGTTTAACAGACTGGATTTATGGAGCGAGCTGCTGGAATTTGTACACACGATGAGAGGCTCCTTGTTGACATTGTGCATGTCCAGAGCCACCAGGTACTCCCGGCTGCCCAGGTACAGGCGGCCCTGGTCCTGGTCCATATGGAGGATGCGGTAGTCACTCGTGTTGAAGGAGAAACTGAACGGTCGAGCTGCTTTTGTGTCCATCAGTTCTGTGTGGAAAATATGAAAAGTTTTGTTTAAAAAAAAAAAAAAAAAGAACATCTGGGACGTTTGGAAAGGCTGCAGCAGGCAGAACAAACCCCTCATATTATTCCCTTTTTTCCTTAACACGTTTTATTACTAATGCGGATGAACATATGGTCTCTGAAACAACACATTTCTCACCAGTGTTTCTTGAAAAATGTGCCACTTATTAAATATAACTCAGCGTAGTGCATGTTAAAAAGCACGTTCGCTTTTAAGATCTCAATATTTAATGCGTGCTGAGGTCTGATTGAGTTTAAGCCACTATCTGTCCCGTGGAGCTGGACCAAACGGCGGGTCTCTGAGGAAACACGGTCAGTGGAACTCACCGCTAATTCCAAAGATTAGGTTTGTGTTCAGCAGAGCGTAACCTGTTAAGGCATGCCACAGTGGAAAGTCTTTCTCCTGCTCTCCTTTTTGTTCTCCTGAAAGCTCCGATTGGACCTTTTTCAGCTGCTGAATAACAAACGTGCCTCGTGTCGAATTCCTCCAACAATTCCCCGATTCACTGCATTGACTCAAAGACACAGAAGGCCCTCAAACACATGTGGCGTGTCCAAAATATTGACAGCCATATGTGCACACACTGTGGAGGCATGTCAGAGACATCAGGCTTAAACAATGACAAGTGTTCACAGAGCGCCTCAGAAGCAGGCTTACAGGGATCCGAGAGGAAGAGAGATCTTTATTTACATCAAAGCGCCTCCCATCTTCCTTTTGAGGCCGGAGCTAACAGGATGCAGTCAAGGTGCCACTAAAATAAGCTTTCTGCAATCGGATCTACGGACGACACGGGATGGAGACTCAGAGGTGGAATGGGGTCTGTTCCCCGAGAGGTAAACACAGGATAACAAGCTCCACTCGGCCAAAGTGGATTCACTGAACAGACTAAATGTAGAAACACCACTCCCCTTTATACATGTGTCCATAGCTCCAAAAATAGCAAACAATGTCCTGCCATCATCTGGTAAACATTCAGCAAACACTTCTCCTCTGACAACATTCCGACACCGATAGGGAAACACACGCAGGTCCAGTCTGGGCCACCTTAAGGTCTCCAGTTACAGTCTGACAACACATTGTCGCTAATGACCGCTGCCACTTAGTCTCGACCCATCTCCTGTATGGTGACAGCACTACGAGGGCATGACATTCTTTAGTTACATGGCGCTTTTTGCTTTCTAGCAAAGCTGATTATTCTATCTAATGAGCCCGAGCTGATCCCTTTGAAGAATGTTTAATTGACCCTAGCTCCTATCAAACAGTCTGCGATCCCTGTCCTCTGCAGGCCTTTCGTATCCCCGGAGTGTCACTTACAGCCCGGCTCAATCGTTCAGAAGAGTCACATGTCCTCCAGCCGCCCCAAAACCTCCTCCACAGGCGCCTCGGGGAACAAAGAGACTCACTGTCACAAACAATGAACAATAAATCCTCGGAGTGGCAGAAAACAGTTGGGGGACTAAATCAGAGTTCTTTCCTTTTTGTATTTGTTCAGGATCAGGGGGAAGGGTGACTGAGTTCTGCGTGTGTTCGGCTGCTTTATCAGGAAAACCTGAGCGAGGATCTAAAAGCCTCTCTGAGTCTGGAGCCTTTTTACCGGAGCTGTGTACAGATGTGAATGCCTCTGACTGAGAGGGGAAAGTTCAAGACCAAACTTGTGTAATTTGTGCTCCAAAACACACCGGTAAGCTGTTTACCAGGAGAGAATTAGTGCTAAAGGTCGGGGGGGGGGGGGGGGG
>SSNR01000048.1:60176-102945 GCA_006937965.1 Callopanchax toddi | reverse complement strand
GGGGGGGGGGGGGGGGGGGGGGGGGGGGGGTGCACCAGCAATTCTTCTCCCAAGACTGGAATGGAAGCGTCTCTGTTGGACAGCTGCTGTCACTCTTATGAAATCAGATGAATTCAAAACAGCGCTGCACGTACGCTGCCAGTGCTTATCAACCGCAGATCTCACGATTAGCTCTAATCTGCTTCAGATGGCTTCTCATACGAACAAAATCATAAATGTTCATCGCTGAATTTCAACAAGATAAGACACCAAACGCTGTCTGGACCTGACCTGAAACCCACGCATCTCCAACTCAGATGCACATAAAAGCCCTCAAGAATGCTATGAATCTGATCCACACCTCTAATTTCCCCAGCCGAGGTGTCAGATAGGCATGTGTTCTTGCCCCTTTCTAAGTTGAGGTGACACCATGCTGGGGATGTGGAAATAACTGTAATCATCTTGGCATTGTTTGGATCAAAGGAGTCATCCTCATATTTGTGAGGAGAAAATCTCCACCATTAGAGTTAATGTGCACATGGGAAAATCCCAAATACCTACAAAAAAGGAGGTTTTATCATCATCTTGGACAGGGGTCTGCAACCTGTGGTTCCAGAGCCACATGTGGCTCTTCAGCATGTCTGATGTGGCTCCTTCTAGACTTGAGTAACATTTAACCCTTTAAAGCCTGAAATTTAATCCCTTGATGCACCTTCAGCATTAAAGTCCCTTCACACATTTATGAGCTCATGGAAAATCAAGCTTTAACAATTTTATGAATTATCATATTTAATTTGATTTTTTTAAATCTTTTAAACCATCATAAATTCTAATCATACATATTACAAATCATGTATTTTAAATTTTTAACCCCTAAATGACCAAATGTTTGTCCTGACGGTCTAAACGAACGCAGTGGGTTTTTTCCAGTATACTTCATGAAAACTTGATTAATTATGGTTTGATCTTTGCAGTCTGGTATATGTAAAAGATTAGCAGCAATATTTATTTAGTTATTTGCAATATTATTTTTTATATTACCAGTATTGTCTTAATTTGCCAAATGGTAAAAAATACAACATCAATCCCTCAGAGCTCAAACTGAAGCCACAGGTCTCAAATGAAGATGCAGGTTTTAGACTTTTCATTTGACAAAGATCAAACGTTGAGATTTGAATGTGTTTCTATGAGCACATTTTTGTGTTTAAGGGCACTACAATAGTAATTTAGATCACATGTTTACAAGAGGCTAAAAAAAGAAACATGGGAAAAAAATTGAGAGCACTCAAAAATTCACAACCTTGCCTAAATTATCAACATAATGCATGAAAATATTGATCAAATATTCTAAAAACAATATAATGTGCTTGAGCTCATCAAAGGGTAAATATCTAGTTTATTGGCTAATGATAATATAACAATATGTAATTCTATAACAGTAAATCTACAATAACATTGGCCCTTTCCACCTGCAGATCTACCGCAGAGTGCAAAACTCAACTCAAATCAACTTTATTCATGAAGCTCTTTTCAAACCTGAACATGACTCAAAGTCATTACCAAAGTAATAATAACATTAATAATTAATCCTTTATTGTCCCCTCTGGGAAATTATTTCTGTGCCTTTGACCTGAGGAGCAGTGGGCTCCTATCTGGACGGCGCCCTGGAGGCAGCTTTCGGGTCCAGTATCTTGGCCAAGGTTACCTCTGGGTTTGAACTGGTCCCCTTCTGATCAGCAGACAACCATCCTACCTGCTGAGGCTGACCCAGTGTGTTAAACGACTTCCCCAAGTGTGATATTAAAAATCAAAAGAATAGAAAACAGCAAACATAAAAACAAGAGCACAAAACTGAGAAAACAAACACCAACCCTAAACAGTTGCACAAGAATGTGTATTTTTATTCTTTCTTTGAATAGCATTAAAAAAAACCTAAGTAATAAAATTGTATTCATTATTTTATTATAATTTGAAGGATCAGGTAGATTTTATGGCTCTATATAAATTATATATTTGAGGTATAAGTCTCATTTAATTGTAAAGGTTGCAGATTTGAGCTCCAGGAGAAGTCTAAACTTTATCACTCTGATCTCATTCAGGCCTTTTCTTCATGTGACATGAAGAACTGTCAGGTTATGCCACAGTGCGTGTGGATTTTAGGGCGTGGAGGGGGGAACTGTTGTTGAAGGGCACTACCAGTAACCCTCTACACAACATCCACCTTTTGTTTTCAGAGCTGCACTGTTTGACATGTGGCAGGAAGTACGTTCTTTACATACGTACAGAAAGGAAACAAAACCACTGGCATGGATGAATGAGTTCGTGTGACTTAGCTACACAAAACCAAACAAATAAACTATTAAAATATGTATTCTCTAGGAGGAGGCTGGACTTGACATGGATGAACTCACCTTTGAAGGAGAGGTGAACCCGCGGTGCGAACTGCTGCAGGCCCAAGCTTCTGTAAACACAGAAGGCCAACAGGAGGAGTTGGGCTGCAGATGCTGTCATGGTAACAGTCATGCAGGTAGCCCACAGAGATCTAAATCTGAACAAAAGAAGAAAGAGAAATGAGCGTTATTATAGAGTGCCCCATGAGGAAAAGGGAGAGAGAAAAAGAAGGAAGGACAGGCAAAAAAAAAACCCTCTCTGATCTCAACGATCAGACGCTTGGCCTGCAGCCTTCAGACGAGACGTATAGTTTGTTAGGAGAGAAAACCGTCCAAATCTTCACACCTGCTTTGGAAAATATGACAGCCCTATTATTTATTTAGAGTGTAAATGTAGTGAGGTGTGTTAAGACTGCATAATGGTGCTCACAAGCACAGCCGCTCGATAAGAGTCTGACAATTAGACCAGATTAAAATCTTCTGTCCTTCAGCTCGCACAAATTCTTAAACACACACCATTTAATGGTGTAGATATTTCACACACGTTTTTCAAAGAACCCTGTTCTGAAAAAAAGATAATGAACATGCCAATCAGTGATTCCCCTCCGGCTCGCCTTCAGCTCCCTCAACAAAGCACGTCGACACACTCTCAGAAGTTGACGAGTGAAAGGCGTGACAGTTCAAAGAAGCAGGTAGCCCTGGCTGAAACAATTCCTGACAGTTTCAGGGTGTTTTGAAAACTTAGCCCAACTGTTAGACCCTTAACTCGAGCATTCATTATGCATCTGCACTTTGCTGGAGAGGATCCCATATAAATTATGAATACTAAAAGCTGAGTCCATAACATCCATTAAATTGTCTCCCTGAAGGTGTGCCTCGCTGGGGCTGTAAGCCACCCCCCGTGGGCTTTTTCTCTCCTCAACACGCGTGAAGCCTCGGCCTCCAGCGCAACACGGTCCATGCCTGGAAACGAGGGCTTTTAGGGAGAGATATTCATGGTGAAGGGAGAAAAGAAAGAAAGAGTGTGACTTCACAAAATTTGGGTGTAGCACATAATTCGACAAACATGTTCCCGTGAAAAATCTGAACAATCTGATGGAACTGAAATGACTGGAGAACATTCAGGGAAATCTGAAACAGAGGCCACACTGGCATCATCAACCTCATCATCATCATCATCATCATCATCATCATCATCATCATCTACTCCCCAGGGAGTAGATGGGTGATGTCAGGCTAAAACCTCATACCCCCATTTTTCATCACTTTGTTTGTACATAAATCAGCTCTACTGATCATCTTTCACATCCATCACTGCTTTTATGAACGACTTTTCAAAGGAAAGTGTCAGAAAGAGCTTGTGAGAGTTTCTTACTGTATTTAGTTTCAAAAATGCTTTTTTTGGAGATACAAGATTTTTGTCCAACAGCAACATCATTCAAGTACATTTGAAATCAGGTAGGTAATTTTTGTTTTTGTTTTATAAACACACAAAAAAGTGAATTTTAAGGGTGGCAACTACTGCCCAGCATCCCAACATTGGGCTGCATGGTGGTGCAGTTGTTAGCACTGTTTCCTCGCAGCAAGAAGGTCGCAAGTTCGAATCCCAGCTGCAGCCTTTCTGCGTGGAGTTAGCATGTTCTCCCCATGCATGCATGGGTTTTCTCCAGGTACTCCGGTTTCCCCCACAGATGCCCTATAGGGGTCCAGGACTCCCTTTTAAAAGATATTCTGAATCTCAATGGGACTTGTCTGGTTAAAAAAGGTTAAATAAATAAAATAAACATCAACTGTATTAGTAGTGTAACGGGAACCAAGATCAAAAGAAATGTTAAAGCTGCTGACAGTTGCACATGAAGGTCACCATGGTAACCACTAGGGCTGTACCTTATCATATAATCAATATTTAATATCAGCATAAACATTCTTCATCTCTAAACCATCTGAGTCTGAAGGAACTCGTCTCTCAGGGTGAATTTAACGGATGTTAAATGTTTCAAACACTCAGATGTTTTGATTCATGATATCAGCTGATGACACTGGGACAAAATCTCCCCCAGTAACACACATCTACTTCCTGATAACAACCCCAACGAGGGACGGGCATGAACTTAGATTAAAATCTAACCCTGCTGTGTAAAAACTACAAGACATTTTCAAAGGATTCTTAAACTGTATGTGATCAATGCTCTGATGGTCAAGTGTGTGAATGTTTATGTGTCTACTACATTGTTTTATATAGAAGATATGGCAAGTTAAAAAGACCCTTCTCTTCCAGTTTGAGGTCCTAAAGCTTTAGTGTGCACTCTCTGCGCTCAGAGGGGATTTAAGGGGAAACTATTAGTCCTATAGCAGAAAGAGACAGGCTGAGTGAAAGAAGACACATATACCTATGTTTTGATGTATAATTTGTAAATGCACTAAATAGGTTTTGGGAATAAACAGCAGCTGTCAGTTGAATTATGTAAAAAAATATTCAAAATTCATCCATTTAAAACTGATCGTGTTCTCATCCTGGCTGTGGGGAGCATATTGTGAATGTTTAGTTAAACAGATGAAAATCACAGCACACCATTACGACAGTATATATTTTATCGTTTGAGTTTTTCAATATATTTTTGTATGTTTTGCTTTGTAACTTTTTGCTTTTTCAGAGCTGAAAACAGACAAATATTCTAACAGAATCTTCAGTGAAATACTTTAAAATTCTAAATGTCAACTCTAGCGTATTATTACAGGATATAACAAGCCTATTTTCTCTCTTGTCAAATCTTTCTTTTTTATTTTCATGTATTAAGCTTAATAAAATGACAACATGTAGTTCGTTTCTCATAAATCCAAAAAGTGTTAATAGGAATAAACTTGAAAAATGCAAATAAAACTAAACTTTATTTTCCCGTGTCCTGTCCGGCAAAAACAAGCCTTACAGATTTACTATCACAGGTGGGGCGTTACCGCTACGAAACGTTTTTGATAAACGTTACAGAATAAGTGAGGTCAGTTTGGATGTTACCAAATATGGTCACTCACCCAATAAAGGGTTAATAATAATAATTATTATTATTAATAATAATAATAATAATAATAATAATAATAATAATAATAATAATAATAATAATAATAATGATGATGATGACTGAGATGATGATGATGATGATAATACATATTTAGTATCAAAATAATTCAACCCCTTGTAGACTTGTTTTGCATTTGCATCAAGGCCCTTCTATCATTAAAGCAGTGGAGTAACAGGATTAGTACTTTCAGTCCTATAATAGTCTGCTGCCCTCTAGTGGAGGATCTGAGTGTGGAAAGGGCCCATTTTTTCTTCTTTATTGTTATACAATTTTACAATAAAATAAAACTGATGACTATATATAGTTGTATTAACTTTAGCTGCAAATGTTTTACATTTTAAAACTATTACTTCATATTTCAGGCTTTATAGGGTTTAATGGTCTAATCTCCCTTAAATTAAGCATAATTTCCCATTTAAATCAATACATTTAAACAATCTAAATATTGAAATCTCTGAATGTGAACAGGCAGTGTGTGGTTTAGTCTCCATCATAACCAAACATAAGGCTTATTGAGAGTCTGCTGGTGGTGTTTGTACAGTTGTCTGAGCTGGGTGGGAGCTACAGGACAGATTCAGCTTCTACCGTGGTAATAAATGGGTTCACTTTAAATAATTACAGGATTTCTTTCAGCTCCTTTTTGAAGCGGAGGAGTGCGCGCGCGCTTACCTGTGAACTCAACATCCAGAAATAGGAACCGCACTGAGGCGCGCGCTCATCCGCCCGACCCGCTACAGAGTAACCGGGTTCAAAGTTAAACCAGAGCTGAGTTAAAACGTCCTACCTTTGAGTTGTCTTTCTTCACGTCTGCTGTTCCTCCAAAAAAAAAGACGCACAACTTTGCGGGGATGTTACCGCTGCATTCCCCCTCCTCCCCAGCGTTTTGCGCCTCAGAGCCGGACAGGAAAACGTCTCAGCGGATCCGCGCAGGAATGAGAAAAAGCAACAACAATCCGATAGGTTTGTAAATTCCTCTAGAGAATCGAACAAAAACGGTCGAATCAGTTAATTGGAGGCATTTCTCCGCGTAGTTTTAGGAAAAAAGAAGGAACAAAGATGACATCAGATTTCCTGTCCCACTGCCTCCAAAAGTTGAAACAAACCGGGTGTCCGTGAAGCATCACCGGGGTGTGATCAGGACCCGCCGGTCCGTTAAAGGGACGCGATCTGAGGCTGAATGAGAACCAAGAGACCAGGTGCAGGTGTTGGGAGGGTGATCTGCCCTGCTGTCCTCTCCCTTCTGCTCTGCCCCCACCCAGCCCTCCTCTCCTGTTGGCCCACAGCAGCATTGGACCAAACCTCTCCTACACCATATGGGTGTGATTAACCCTGTCGGTGCTGGAAGGGCTCAACACACTGCTCCTCTAATGTGAGCCGTATTATTCTGTGAGGTTTTCTCCTGGCAAGGCTGAATAATTCAGCTGCACTCTGGTGGATTTGTAGGGAAAACACACACTATTTTTTTATATAAATGTTTTTTTCTTGGCCTCTATTAGGGAAATTCACTATAAAAGCCAGAGAAGTGGGGCCCACTGTGTCACCACTGCTCTTCAAGCCAGGTCAGCCCCAAAAAAGATTCCAGGGATTCCTCCGTGGCTGGCACAAGCGCTCCTGACAACAGTGACAAAGCAACCAATAGAAGGGGGGTGGGATGTGTGATATAAAGGACACCCATCCTGCTAAACAGAGCCTCCAGCTTGAAATTAAAGCTGCTTTCTTTTGAGCACCTCTCATCATTACTGGCTTTGTGGCGAGCCGTGATGGGACACTGATGGCACAAAAAGCAGGGTGTATTCTGAGTAGCCGTCCTCGCAGAACTGTAAAAAGAAGTAAAATAAACACAAGAGAAGGTGTGGTGTGTGTGTGTGTTTGCGTGCGTGCGTGTGTGTGCGTGTGTGTGTGAGTGCAAGTTCAAGCAGGGCCAGCTCAGCTCACAAGGCTTTTCTTATCACTTACTGAACTTATCTTTTAATGTGCATGCTTGGGTTTGAATTATTTTCACACTAGCAGAGCTTGTAAGCTCTATCAGAAGTTGGGTGTCAGCCAGATATGATGTACTGGCCGGCAGTGGCGTGCCGACCAGGAGGGGGGTTTGCTTCCCGCCCTACAGGAGGCATCCCTCTGTTTCCAGCTTAGGAAGTGAGTCATGAGTGTTCTGAGCTCAAGTTTCCGTCTGCTCTGAACTTTGGCCATGGATGCCAGTACACCGACCTGCTCCTGCCGCTTTTATGCCCCCATTCACGTCATCTCTGTCTTTCACTGCATCATCACCATCTATCCTTATCTCACCAGTACTACTACCTCAATCTGCAAGAACGGGGGTGGAGGTGACTTTTCTGCATAATGTGCTGAGTTTGTGAGTGTAGAAGCAAAAGATGTCTGATATCTCCATCATCCATCCATTCATTTTCATATGCTTATCCACAACTGGAAGATGGAAACCCTCTCCCTAGTAACTCTCTCCTTCTCCAGGGGATCCCAAGGAGTTCCCAGGTCAGCGTGGATATCTATTTCCTTCCAGTGAGTTCTGGATCTAGTAGGATGTCCTCAGAAGACCTCCAGAGGGAGGCAACCAGGAGACTTCCTGATCAGATGCCCAAACTTCCTCATGAAAGAGGAGCAGTGGCTATTCGCTGGATGATGGAGCTCCTCACTTTATCTCTTAGTCTGAACTTTCAAAGGAAGATCATTTAACTTGTATCTGGGAACTAATTCTTTCAGTCATGGTCCATCTGACCATAGGTGAGGGTTAGAGTAATAAATCCAGAGATTAAATCCTTTTGGTTCAGCTCCTTCTTCACCATGACAGACTGGAGCAACACCCTCACTACGTCAGGTAAAACCCAGATCCATTGGTCTATCTCTCACTCTGTCCCGTCATGTTTCACAAGCAGGACAAAAATATAATTGAACTCCTCCACTTGAAGCAAAAGATAACTCCCAAAGAAATCCTCCCGCATTTTTTTAGTTGGGAACCTGGTCTCAGACTCTGAGATCACTCTCATTCTGGCTATGAACCTCGATGTATGTTGATGGTCCTGTGATCTGCAAAAAGCAGAGATGAGACCCCGAGGTTCCTTAACCAGACGCCCTCCTCTACACACTTAGAGATCCAGTCTATGAAGGGCAGCAGAGTCTTTATATCAACATTCCCCAAACATGACAACACAGCACTTGATTTGATTGTATTGTGGCTGGAGAATCCATGGTGGTGGTGGTGTGGTACCTCCAACTTTATGTATGGATTTTGTATCATGGAGACGGACAGAGTGAATTAGAGAGCAGCACTGCCTAGAAAGATCCTCTCTGCTATTGGAAAAGTAATGTGAAATGTTCGATAGACATTCATCCCTGTAGGCCAAAACAAACGCACTGGATAAATTGTGCTCTTACACACACATCAGTCATGACAGTTCTAGGAGCACAGTATCTATACCCTTCAGGGAAAATAACCTATTATTTGTCCCACTGCGGATCCCCTCTGCAGTATATTGGTGAACTGAAGAGAGTCTTAACATGTCTGCAATGAAAAAAAAAACCCTGCCCCGTTACCAAAGGATGCAATGACCTGAAGAGGAAATTATCAGCAACATGATAAGAAATGTACAGTAATAAGAATGATGCTTCACAGTGTTTTAATCATCAGCCTGCAGGTGAGGAAAAATGTAAACAGGTGCTGCGTGTCATCCGTGAACTTCACACATCGTTGGTTATCAAAGGAGAGCAACTATGGGAGGCATTTTTGACATGAAGGGTACATATGTGGTCCACATTCCAGTCACAGCCCACTCACCTTGCGCTGAATCACAAGTGAGGTGACTGCAGGCGTTTTAACACAGAGCGCTGTTCAGTAGCTGGAAGCCTCCAAGAAATGGAGCGTCGTCCGCAGCCGTCCAACACGCCACGTGTCTGCAGGGCCGGCCAGCCGCCATCTGCCTCCAAGACAAGACTGGCACTCTCCCTTTGCCATTAAATTCAGCCGGGAGTATGAACAGCTGTTGAAGAAGTTCTCTTGCAAAATAACAAGGGGTGTGTGGGTGTGTTTTTGCAGGAAAAGGCAGGCTTACTGAACAAGAAAAAAAAAAACAAGCGGATGAAAGAAAGTACGAACCATGTGTCTTTACAGGTAAATCTGTCAGCAGTCCTTCGAGAGGCTTCCGTAATAGCCAGTTAATGGTTAAAGTGTTTCAGTGCAATAACAGTCCAAAGTGGTATTTGCTTTAAGAATGTAGGATTGCAGCGCCGTCTTAACCTCTCTGACATTCTGTGTTTGTAACCAGAGAATTAGTGACAGAAAAACCTCCTGCAACGCTTGAAAAGTGAGAATGACAGAAAACGTTGCATATACAGTGTGTGTGCTCACACAGAAGTACAAACACACACAGATCCACCGTGCTGCTTGAATTTAAATGGAATATTCTTATCTCTGCTCGTGCCTTTGCTCCCTGCTCTCTTCGCAGATACCAGACTCCAGGTGAATTTCAATGTCAAAGATGCTAAAGTAGCACAGGCGCTGCAATCTGTTCATCCTGTCAACTGTGTGTGTTGGTGTGTATGGGTCTGTCTACAGTATGTGCAGTGATTGCTGGGGGGTTAGGCCTATTCATCTGTCTGGTGTGATCATGGCTCTCTGTTACAGGGCCCAGGCGTGAGCGTGCTCTCTGTGATCTCCCAGATAAGAGTCATCCATCTGCTGTGTGGATCTGTCAGGGCCCAGGCAGCCCCTCTTATCGCTGCACTCATCCATTTCCCTCAGTCATACTCACTTTGTTCTCTTTTCTCAGTCTTCGTGGTTTCCCCTCCCATCCCGATGTGGCTCCAATGCCGCGCTTCATCTTGATTTGCTGATGAGCAGACAATCACATTTACGTGCACCGTTGCGTTAAAAAACCCCACCGGCCTGTATGTGGTGAGCAGCCTCTCACGCATGAAAGAATGCAAGCCTTTACAAACCAGACAAAAGCATGTACACATGTGCAAACACACACACACATAGGGTTAGTTGGTATTCAGGGGCCTCACCTCAGCCTTTCAGATTATCCACAATAGATGAGCCTGAGAGCAACGCCAGCTTTCCAGGAGAGAATACCCTCCTCATCATCGATCTTACAGGTAGCATTAGCTGTTGTGTTGTCTTTTCATTCCTCATTCTGCTGCAAGAAGGGTCCGAGACTTCAGAACCTCCTGAAAACATGAGAACATGAAGCAGCATGACAGGAAGATTTGTGTACAGTAGCAACACGAGCTTAGCCCTGGGGAGTGTAGTGTACACTGGAGAATCCATTTAGGGGGTTTGCCGCCATGCACATAACAAAGGCTTCACAGGCAAGCCCCAGACCACAAAACAGCTCAGAGATACTTTTACAATCCTGGCAATCTGTACTTAGTTTGTCACAATTAATATTGTAGGAACCAACCCCATTATTAATTCATATCTCCAAAAACACGTGCTCTGAAGTGGGCTGAATGAAGCTGCTCACAGCCGGAGACAGACGCTGTGTTTAACATGGGATCACTTTGCGGGGGATAAATGGGCTTCGTCATCAGTATTAATAGTAAAGGCCCGTCCTGGACCGCATGCTCCGGGCGCTGCTGGGCCCACGACAGGACAGGTTTTAGCTAGTGGAATATTTATAGCTGTGCATTAAAAGCAGAATCAAGGGTTTAGGTGTACTGTTGCAACAGAGCTGCTGTTCCTTTGTCTGGGCCTGTCCAAAAATGTCTCCCCCTCAGCTACTTGCATCGCTGCACTGAAACTGACAGGGCTATCGCACTTTTGTTTTCATATCAAAGATGGAAATCATTAAGGATCAGCTGTATCTCTTGATCCAACACCCCTCTCTTTAGGACATGTGTGTTCCAGCTGAATACATCAAAGGGAACTTGAATCACACATTCACTAAAATAGCACTTTTCTTTGGTTTTACACAACATCTAGGCTTGTACACACCTGAACACTGTCTTCAAACTTCAATGACAAACTGTTTTCCCAAAATGTACAGCTGAAGTCTGTCAATAAATATGCTGGCAAGCTCAACAATACTGCCATCTGGTGGCTAAGTTAGGCAAACATCTAGATTTCTAGTTCTGCAAGCTGGCAGCAAAATATTAGATATACATCACACAGACAGCAAAGTCAAACAACTGTCTATTTTATTAAGTCCGATCCAAAAGGTGAACATTTATCGTTTAAGCAAACAAAACCAACCAAAGCTGCAAACAAGTCAGTATTCTGAACTACACTGTTCTAAGAAACCACAGCACACAAAATATAAATTTGATTAAAGTCTATGAAAGGAAAAAAAAATCCAGGTTGTTTAATAAATCTAATCATGGATTAAATATGTACTGTCTTATCAAAAAGACAACGCTGCAGTATTATTTACAAGTTCATTGCAAAAAAACAAAGTTTGTTACAGTGCACACCATGACGTTGCTGCAAATTTACATCTTGCACAGTAAATTTCCTCTAAGCAGCTTTGTAAGGATTATCCCATCTTACAATTTGTGCTAAAAGGCATGCCATAATGTGACTGTGTGGAAAAAAAATGAATAAAAAGACTAATAAATACCACCATTTCAATAAATCAGACTTTAAAGACGTCACATACAAATAAAACTGGGATATTCAGGTTTTCAAATCAAAGGTATAAGTAAATGAAATGTTTGAATTTGTGATGTTAGGAAACATTGATCTAACTTCACAATAATTATAAAACATCAGATGGTTTAAAGGATGGAGAATGTCCTGTGATGACAGCACACGTAGAACAGGGAAACACACAGGTAGTCTATTAAAATAATTGTTCCTATTTACTACAGTAGAGTACACATTGCTTTATACACAACCAACGCTAAAGAGTGTGTAAATGTTCCAAAATTAGTATTTATTTAAATACGACTACCACCATGATCATCCCTGAGAACACATTTTGGTTCAGTACTTAGTGCATCTGAAATGTACTCGCATCAAATTGAACTTATAACACATTTGCTTTAGTCATGCATCAGTAAAAAAACAAAACAACTTTAAGCTTAAAATGGTTGTTAATGCCTCTGAGAATTTCAGTGGTTATTTGCAGATTTTCTTATGAAGATGAACTGCCATCAATTAATGCGCTCTACGTCTCACTGCATGTGTGTACATGCACTACCTGCACTCCAGAAAAAGACTGAAAAGTGAATGAGTACATCAGAATACACAGTACTGACTGTAGGAAACAGAGGGGAACCATGCTGCCTTGGCTTTATTGTTACGGTTAACCCTGATCTGAAAAGCTTCTGTGTGTTTTCGGTATAAAAACAAAGACTAATAAACTGTGCATAAAAATGAACACCAGGAAGAACAATTCAACGGTTTGCACTGTTTGTTGTCAGCTAAGCCTCTTCATCTCGACAGTCTGTGGTCCTGATGGTGGCTCACCCTCTTCCACATACACTACTAGCCACAATATTAAAACCACTGAGAGCTGAAGAGTCACTTCTCATTTCTACACAAATATTCAGGTAATAAAACCTTCATCCTTGGTCTTCATGGGGATGTTCTTTACACACACCTCCAATGAAAGCATTGCAACACCAAACACTGACGCAAGGAGGGACATGACTAAGTGTTTATGGTGCTGACCCCGCCTCTGAATCCCAATTTAACTGAGCAGCATCACCTACAAGACAACCCTAGAGGTCCCACGTTCTTATGGGTCAGATCTGGTTTGGAGGCACAAACACCAGCAGGAGGTTTTAATGTTGTGGCTGATCGGTATGCAACTCCTCTTTTTCTTCACCATCTTTCTAGGCCGCCTCCTCCTCCTCCTCTTCCTCCTCCTCTTGGTCACTGTCATCAGAACCTGCAGGACAAACATAACTCCGCTATAATCACAACCCCATGACGATGTAATATTCAGACATCATGTGCCGTTGCTTCAAGACTTTTTTCTAACGGGACCCTTTAAAGTTTAGTTGATTACCCCGGTTTAGAAACAGGAAGTAGTCATCTGACCAGAAGAATAGTCAGAACAGGAGAGACGCTGCTGCCAAACAGTGATAAACTAGCAGCTAATTTTACTGTATTTAAAACAACTCTTGTTCAAACAGTCACATTGATGTAGGGCAGGGTACCGAAACACGGTACTTCTTTGGTACCGACTGACAGCATTCGGTAGGTACCAGTACTGAAAAAAAAACTGTACAGATCTCAGTACTTTTACAATAAAATGTTCCTTAAATGAGCCGATCCATTCCATCCAGCTCCGCTCCACGTTACGTGACACGCCGAGGAGAAGTGCTTACACGCACACACACACACACACACACACACACACACACACACACACACACACACACACACACACACACACACACACACACACACACACACACACACACACACACACACACACACACACAGCCACAGCCACAGCCACAGCCCCTCCTCTCTTTCTCAACAACAGTTCTCCTACAAGCGATGCGACTTCAGAGTTGAAAATGTTGAAAAACTCTAAAGTTTGGCTGCATTTTGGAAAGGTAAATGGGAACAGAGCAAAATGCAACATATGCAATGAGATTTTTGCTGCGAAAAACAGGAATACCAGCAATTAGTCAAAGCAACTCATCGCGTATGGAATTAACTTGTGAGCTGCAGCGCCGTGTTCAGTCCGACTGCAAGAAAAAAAAAAGACCCTGAGCTTTCAGCCTCTGCTGCATCAGGAGGTGTGTGAGGGGGAAGACAGTGACATAACAGAAAGTTCACAAGGTAAGCAATAAATTATAATAATAAAAGCATAAATTTGATGTTTATAAATTGTTTGTTTTTTCTGTCATTTAAAAAAACATCTAGTACTTTTGTTAATTTCTCTCAGAATTATACATATAGGTACCAAAAAAAGTATCGCTAAGGTACCGGTATTGTTAAAGTAGTAGTATCAAAAAATATTCAACGGTACCCAGCCCTACATTGATGTGTTAAAAACGATATTGCCTTTTTGTAAACCTCTATTAATTAGCATGAGACAGTTTCTTGAGTTTATTTTAACCAAACATCTGCATTACTAAGCTACTATACGCAGCAGCATAAACACTATAAACTAAACAAACGGTCTCATGCTAAACTGTCAATCAAGTACTACAGTGTTCTAACACATCAGTGTGACTAGTTTGAACAACAGTTGTTTTAAATACCAGAAAATTCTACACTAGTTTGTCACCGATCTGTAGCAGTGTCTCTCCTGATCGGACTAGTCATGAGTATTGCTGCAGTCAGAGGACTACTTCCTGTTTCTAGAGCCTCCACCCACTTTGAGTGATGTCACTGGTGGATAAGGTCCATCCATACTGTGGATAAATAACCACTTCAGAACAACCCAAATCTCCCTTTAAGCACCAGACTGTTTATAAATGAGTGAAACTGCTGTCCAGAGCGATACGTTACCATCAATAACTATTTCTCCACCACCGTCGTCTTCCTCTTCTTCCTCCTCTGGACTCTCATCTGAAATGAGGAGATGTCTTCTGTTCAGTTTTTAGTGAACACCTCCTCCATCAACAAGTCACAATAAATACTGATGATTTTTAAAGCCATTCTCAGATCATCCATTTTCAAAACAAGCAGAGAGGATCTTAATAAGTGCAACTGAATAATGAATATTAAACAGTATTTAACAGTCCTGTTTTGCACAGACCTCCACCCGCCCCCCGTTCCTCCTCCTCATCTTCCTCCTCGTCTTCCTCCTCTCTGCCTCGGCCTTGTTCAGCCTCACCAGTCTCCTCACTGGGCTCGTCGTCTGAGTCAGAGATCACCACACAGTCATCTCCGTTCCCGTTGCCGGCTGCTCTGGCCTCGGTGCCGCTGCTGGAGAACAAAGAAACGAGTAAACAGTCAACACTCTTTCCTCCGTTTATCCCACCTGGTCAAAATACAAATAAGAAAAAACTAAGTAACCTGTAAAAAACAATTTGACCCTTTGAAGACTATCGTCACAAATTCGCATCAAACCACCTCTGGCCTCTGATCAGATATAGAAGGGGTACTCAATACAAATCTTAAAGGGCCATGTCGAAACCTGTGAGTGAGTCTACAGGAAAATTCTCGCTGCCGTATGAGTGAGCCGTCAGAGCAACATGACATCTATCAAGCCGGCTCGCAACTGCAACACAAAATTAGCTAAAGAATTACAGTCCAGGCTGCATATTGAGAACCCCCGAGAGAGTAGTAGGATTATAACAATCAAAAACCTGCCATATCCAGTCCTACACATATCTACTGCCCTCTAGTGGAGATCTACAGTTAAAAAAAAAACAATTTTCTTTATTTATTACTGTTATATTGTTATATAATTAGACAGGAAAATAAAAAAAGGCAATCATATCTGTTAAAGAAGTTTTTAAAACTTGTATTATTATTTGATGTTGCTGGTTTTAAAGATTAAAGCAACTGTGTTAGGAAGTTAGTCTGATCCAATGATGGATTTTTACACTGTGTGAACAATCAGAGCGATGAGGGTTTGCTTGTTTTACCTGCCGTTTTCTCTGGGCTCCCACAGAGGAGTGAGGTAGTATCTCAGCGGGTCTCTGTAGAGGTCGTCTTTAAGGATCTGAACAACACCACAAAACATTTTACATTAAGTTTCTGATCTGTAATTAATGTCCCATATACATTGCTATTAAACAAAGAGAAATGTTTAAGAATCATGTGGCATATGTGCAAAAATGCCCACTTACTGCATTTACTGTATCTTCCCTGCTATCTGTGTTATCTATTATAACTTCAAAATGAAAAAACAGCATCTGGGCTATTTTTATTTAATTGTTACTAAAATTATTAAAAATAACCCTTATTTACCACACACATTGGAAATAGCATAGTTGCTCTCCCTCATGCACAGCAGGCCCTACTGCTTCTACATATCATCAAGAAGGACTTCATACGACAACCCAAGAGCAGATTGTCCTCTAAAGTATAAAGTCAGGATTATGTCTGCTGCTTGGGCCAACAGCAGGTAGTTATACTGAGAAACCAGCAAATGCTAATATGCATGCTGATATATGATGTTTGCATTTTACATTTTAACCATTACTGTGTGCAAAAGCACAGCTGGCTTTTCAAAAGGTAGAGAAATGCAGTGCAGATGGAAGTGTGGGTTTAAATTAGGACCCCTAATGCCTGTGTGCTATATGTTATGGCTATTTAAAGGTTTTAAAGCTTTTAATTATTTTATAGCAGACCTTATATGGTGCTGATGTTTAAACTGATAAATAAAACTTTTCAAAAAAATCTTAATGACAGAAAAGTTGGTAGAACAGTTTCCTCGCAGCAAGAGGGTCGCAGGTTCAAATCCTGTCTGCAGCCTCTCTGCGTGGAGTTGCATGTTCTCGCCATGCATGCCCTCCAGCTTCCTTCCACAGACTATAGGTCTGATAGGAGTATGCATGTCACTTTGGATAAAAGTGTTTGATAAATGAATAAACATAAAGGTGTTTGATGATCCCAGATATAACTCTCAGGAGTCAATGTGGGCTACAAATACAAATAGATCAATGGAACACAGTGGAAATGCAAAAATGTGCACTTCCATTAAACTTATTTTGAGGATTTTAACCCTTCAAATTCAAGTTTGATTAAATGATGGTAAATTATTACAAAAAAACACAACTACAAATTAATCAAAGTGAGTATTTTGGATATTTCTTGACATATATTGGACTGATTTATAAAATTAGAAAAGTTTAAATTAGTTTTATTAAACATTATTCAATTTTATGTATTCACGATGGCATTTAAAGGGTTAAAATACTCAAAATGATGGAGACTGGTAGTTTGAATGCAGTGGATCAAATATGGTCACTTGTCCTATAAAGGATTAATGAGACTCAGTTTAACCATCACAGTAAATAGGTAAATTAAAACTATATAAAACTGTATTTTTGTAATGTAAATGTTTGTACAACTGGTTAAATGATCTTATATTTAATATCACTGTTGTGTATGTTTTTGTTTCAATAAGGAACACATGTAAACACCTTAGATACTGTTATGGTTTTCACCCCTCAGTGAATTTTAAGTGAGTCCCACCACCTCATCGTGGGATCCTGAAGTCAGGACGTACCTGAGCTACATCGTCCTGCCCTGGGCTACTATGGTCACTGAACCAGCTGAAGAAGGTCTCGTAAACTCCGCGGGACGACTTCCTGGGCTCGCTGTTAGCCGTCAGGTTGTGCCCACGATGCCAGAGTACAGGATTTGAGAAAGACATGGGCGATCCTGAAAGCACGATCAGCAAAACATAACAGGCACACAGAGGTTAGGCTCGAGTCAAACTGCAAGCAAAGTTCATCACTACATGATGTGAAACGTCAATCTGAGACAGATAAAACTAAACAAAACACAAAAATATAATGTGAATTCAGTTTTGATTACTGGTATCCTTTGAACCTACATTTTCTTTTGATCTAATATCATCTTTAAATTACATTGAAATGAATTCTATGTAAAAACACAACAAAATCTTACCTCCCATCCCAAGATGCAGCTCCTTCATGATGATGTTGTTTTGGAAATATGGGTTTCGTCTAAAATGGAAGCGAATCCTGTAGCCCAGTTTACTATTTTTGAAAGACTCAACCTTTGAAAAAATAGAAAAATTATCCTACAATTTGCTGCTTGATATTTACAACCGTAAGAACAGTTACAGAACATTAAACACATCCTACCTCAAGGTCAGTCATGTAACTAAGAGCGTCTTCATCCGTCTCATCGATGTGAGCTGAGAGATGAGGGTGGTTTAGCAGCTAGGATATTAATGTTAAGATAAATAACACCAACATTCAATTCAAATATTTATGAACATAGAATGAATACACATCAAACTCCAGTCCTGGAGGATCACTATCCAGCGTGTTTTAGAAGTTTCTCAGCTCCATCACACCTGATTTGAATCAGTAGTTGATTAACAGGCTTCTGTAGAACTTCTCATCCATTAGTTTATAACTGTTATTTATACAGACAAGTCTCCCTGAGACACAAGGTCTCATTTTCAACAAAGACCTGTTTAGGTCATCGTGCAAAAAACTATTTCTTACAAATACAATACTATGTTAATTTAGTAAAATTACTCAAAGTATCAAACTGGGTAAATTGAATCATTTAAAGCAGGTTGAAGAAGATTTTTGACAAATGCCTTAAATACAATAAAATATTTACTAAAAAATTATAAAATCAGTAATAAAGTGCCAGAGCAGATCATAATTTTTAAAATGGGTACAAATATTTAAAGATGTTTCTAATTCCTTTAAATAATGTTTGAAGTGCCTCAATGAAACCAGGCTGGATAGTTTCAGGTCCTCTTGTAAAGTGTTCCAGGTGGATGGAGCCGAGTAAGAAAATGTCTTTAGACCAAGCTCTGGACGTACTGAAGGAACTCGAGGAAATTCTGAGGACATAGCAAAATAACAAGGTGTGTTAGATCAGGATAAATACTAAAACTTGTAGGACTGTGGCCCTCAAGGACCAGAGTTTGACACCGCTTTTAAATTGAAGGATACAGCCGTCACCCAAAAGCCAGGGATGGTTTTAGTGATGGAGCTTCTCTGATCCAGATGTGGGCGCCTTTGGCGGTTGATCTTCTGCTCCAGCCGCTGGTGAAGTCTGGCGCTTTTTTTCTCCAGAGCTTCCAGTCTCATCTGTACTTGTGCCAGCAGAGCCACAGACTGTCTCATCTCTGGGGCCATTTTAACTGACACAATAGCACACTCCCCATCATCATTGTCCTCGTTGTCAGATGGAAAAGAGGAGCTTGGTGTGGAGGAAGATCCAGATCCAGATTCATCTCCTTCATCTGCCTCAGGAGCACCCTCTCCACCTTCTCTGTCAGTGCGACGAAGTGATGTGGAGCTGTCAGCAGCTGCTGCCTGTGTTTTTGAGCCAACTTTTAAGGACTGGTGGCCTCCTCGTTGTTTGAACTTACTGCCATGTTTGACTTGTTTAACCTTCTCTGATGAGCAGGGCGTCTCCTGACTGTCTTCTCCATCTCCTCCAGTGAGACTAGCCAGGGCTTCAGCAGCTGCTATGGCTGCTGAGTCAGACTGTTCCACAGCAGCTGATCCAACGCTCTTCTCTGCCCCCTCCTTTGAATCAGTGGATCCATGCGCGTCAGGGGCCTGTGGTTTGTCAGTGGGGTTGGCATCGTGACCGTGAGCTCCGGAGCTGTTGGCAGGCTGCACCCTGCTGCCATCAGTCCCGTCTGACCCCTGATCTGTCTGCAAAGCAGCTGCATGGTCCACGCTATGTTTGGACTCCGTCTGAGCGACTTCTTTACCATCAGTTTCACTATTTCTGCAACTTTCTGTTGTTGCACCACCACTTACTTTAGAAGACTTCAGAGGGATCGTGTTCCCGTCATCCTGGTCGGATGATGGACTCCGTTTCCTCGATGCAGAGTCAGCGGACAGTTTGCGATCCGTCACTTCACTCATGCTAGCAAGCTAGCTAGCCTAAAAGCTCCTACAATAATAAGCGCGACTGTTTACGACGCCGATCTAGCTGCTTTGATAATCGTTTTGCGTTTAATCCGTATACTGTAAACTACATTCTGCGGAAAGCAAGAGCAGGAAGCAGATCTCGTAATTCTTCGCGGCCTTGCGGAACCTTCAAAAATTAGCTATCTATGGCTAACTTACTTAGCTTGCGTTATATCCTCGCAGTGACGACAGAACCACATTTTTACGAATATAATTCTGAAAAGAAAAACTCGGTCCAATCATTTAAAACCACCGCCACAATAAGGCTACAAGCAACAAACCGCGGTCTTTATATAAGTTTATGTTTGCATTATCCGCTAGCTTACTATCCGTACAACGACTCGATAGAAAAACAATCCTCTGATTGGTTGAGGCTCGCCGCGCTAAAACGTCTCCACCAATCACCTACAAGGGTGTGTTTACACTGTGATCTACTGAGTGGAGACCACCCAGTTCACTTGCTCTAACTTTATTTAAAACAATGTGACAGGTACTGTCCTATTGTAGTACAGGACATTAAAACAGAACAGGATGCCAGGGACAATAACAAATACTAAAAAAAATACTAACCTCAAATAAAAAATACTTAAATCAACTTTTTAATTTATATAGATTACTGAAACTTAATAGAAAAAAAAACAACAACAAAAAACACATATAGCCTTAGAAAGAGATGTTTGCATTAAAGTTTCAATACAAATGTTTACATTATTTTTACATTAAAATCAATATTAGTATTTTTGCTCTATTAATTTACTTTATATTACCGATATAACCCTTATTGCCCCAAATTGAGTCAACATTAATTATTAAAACTTTTCATTGCTTTTTTCTTGGTGCGGAAGCTAAAAGGTAAATCCCAGTGGGAAAATCTGATGTTTGAATAACTCATTTAAGTCTTTAAATGGCGCTTAATGAGATGCGCAGAACTTATACATATCAATGATTGTATATATTGTCTGCTTATATATATATATATTCAGATTCTGGCATGATCTTAAAGGAGTGAAGTGTCATGGGGGTCTGCAGCATTTATAAGTCTACTCAGTAATCACTACTTGATCCACACCTTATCACAATTATTGCACTAATAAGTGCATCTGCTATATAATTTAAATAAATAAGAATGAACATAATGTGATATACTCTACCTCTCAAATGCAACATATTTTCATTCAGATTCCCATTTTATTCTGCTTAGAGACAGGGGTGAAGGGCTGACTGATGGTTTTGTGTGTGTGTGTGTGTGTGTGTGTGTGTGTGAGGGTCTATAAGTCTGAAAATGTGGCTTAAATTCACCCTTTTTCCTTCTCCGGCTGCGTTGCCAGTTCCTCCATCTCCAAAATGTGCTCATGTGTCAAAGTTTGCCTAAAGTTATGCACATTTTTCCGCCATGTTTTTTCTAAATGACAACGTTTACAGTGACTTGTGCAACTTTCAGACCCTGTTTTGTGCATAAGCAAGCTTTAAAGATAGATGAGGCCCCTGGTCATTAGACTCAGGACACCCATGCAATACCCATAGTCTGAGCACCTTTCTGAGTTCTGAATCTGGACCTGAAATTATCTGGATTTCTTTGTTCAGTGCTTTGAGATGACTTGTGTTGAAACAGAGCCTCATGGATAAACTGAATATAACTAAATAGAATTCATGGTTCCATCAGTTACAGCAAGCTGTCCAGATCCCAAAGCAGCCTCAGACCTTCACACTACCACTATGTTTGACTGTTGGCATGATGTTGTTTTTCTTTTCATTCAATCTTTATTTAACTAGGCAAAAACAGATTAAGAACACATTTCTTATTTACAACTGTGGCCTGGCAAAAGACAATGTCTTTTGAGGGAGAAAGGAAAGGGGCTACAATATAAAAACATTTTAAAATAACATGAATTAGAATTTAAAAAAAAAAAATAATAGTAAAAAGTTCTGAAATGCAAGTGTGAGTTTTGATCCAGATGTAAAGGGACACATACTTTCATAGCTGTCTATTGATTCACACTGAAGTAAAACAATGTGGTTTTTTTCATCCAATATGACCAATTGGCTTGTTTTTCTTGATACAAAGTTTCACATATCATTCCAAAACAGTGGAAGAGACAGATAATGGGTCAAAAACATGTACTGACATCATTCATGCAAGTATTACAGCTGTGTTTCATGAATTATTTGGTATTATGGGTCTATTTATATGTTTACCTTTAAGTGAGAATGTTCAAATTGTGCTCAAAGTGTCAGAATTTTGTGTGGCCACCCGTTATTTTCCAGCACTGCCTTAAATCCCTTGGGCATGGAGTTCACTAGACTAGAGCTTCAGTTTGCCACTGGAATCTCCTTCCACTCCTCCATGACACAATCACAGCGTTGGTGAATATAATAATATAATATAAAAGCGTGACACACCCACCACCGTGCTTGACAAGACACACTTGCCTTTTTAGTCCTCACCTGGTTGCCGCCACACAAGCTTGATACCATCTGAGCCAAATAAGTTTATCTTGGTCTGATCAAACCAGGACATGATTCCACTAATCCATGTCTGTAGTCTGCTGACTATCTCACATATTTCTAAGGCTGAGACCAGCCACTTCGCAGAGGAAACTCATTATGGCTGCTTTTATTCTTGATCTTGTTTTTTTGGTTATTACCCAAAGCTCATGACCATAGGTGAGGATTGGAACGTAGATCAACTGGTAAATCAAGAGCTTTGCTTTCTGTTTCATAAAATTTAAACTCTGAGCAGAATAAGTAATTTCAGATGTGAGACTTGTTTGCAATAGAGTGTGTATTTATGATCATTTTAGCAGAGAAATCTGATGGCGTGTGTGTGGTAGACTCCATGATGGCACTCAGTTGACGTGTAGGCTATAGCAACTTTGGGTTTCTTCCATGGCAAGCTTTTCCACATCTTTAGATATCATCCTGCAATTACCTCAGAGAAGCACCGAGATCAACCTGACTCCAATGTATCTCCACTGAATATGCCTGGTTACAACCCTGGAGCAGTGCTCAGGTAGAACTCAATCTCTCTGGAGATTTTAACATGAGAAAACCGTCTCTCTCACCTGGTTTCCTCTGCCATGAGGCAAGGGGAGGCCCACAAGTAACAAAGGAGAAATGCCAAGATTGATGCCGAGGTTCTAGCGGAGATGGAAAAACAGCTTCATTCTTGTAGTTATGGAAGTTGTTGATCTGATTGATATCAGCGAGTGACGATCATACATCAGCAAGGAAACGGGACCAGGTAAACATGTAGCAATAAAACACATCAAATAAGCAAGTAGACCAGAGCCAGACAGACGCAAAGCCAGGCGCCATCTTGCTGCAAGTCTAAGGCAAAAGGTGCAGAGGCGCCACGCCCACTGTCTGACCATTATCAATGATAGAAGCATCAGTTATGCATGTCCTTATGACATTTTCATCCCTAATGCACAGCCTGGCCACCCCTGTGAAAAGTTTCTGGAGGTGCCACTGAAAAGGTGTGACAATTGTTATGTAATGTAATCCATAACCGGCCCGCGAGACGCATCTTTCTGGCCCTCAAGCCGTATGTCTCCAGAGCTGTCACTCTTTCACTAAATCCACATCGCCATCATGACTCGTCATTACAGGATGAGGCGCTGCAGCCGCTGCTGTCCTTAAATGAATTATATAATACTATGAATTATTTTAATGGTGGTTCTTACTGGAGAATTGTTTGTGTTGATAAAACAAAAGGTGTGACAATTATTATGTAGTCTGACACTATAAAAAAAAAACTAAAAGTGATGCAAAATGCCACCTTTGACCCTCCAGTCTCTGATAATCCCACCCAAAGAATGATCCTGCACATTTAAAATGAAAAATAACTCAAATCAAGAACATATGGTAATGACAAAAACTGGTATAAAAGGAGTTCAATTAAAAAAACTAATGAAAATGTGTTATGTATGGTGATGACACAGACTATTTATTTATAAAAAGTTGGAAGTATTTATTTATGTTTTTATGGCACTCTTTAATGAACATTTTCAACACCCAGTATCACCAGTAGAGGGCGTTTTAACCAGAGCGAACCAAACCGCATGATCACGCCAATTTAAAAACAGACCTGGGTCACGTGACCCGATAGGTCAGAGCTAAAATTAGACTGGTGCTGCTGCTGTCCCTGATAGCTGCCAAGCTGCGCTGCATAAAGACCAGTAAAGCTGGAGATCCGCTGTCACACGGGCTGCTGGGAGCCCGGCTTTCCACGGTGACACTAAACGCCTCACGGTGACTGAAGAGGCTCCGTGCGTAAACGCAGGAGCAGCGCCTGATCTCCGCCGCTGCGCAAACCATGAGTATCCGCTGCTGACCGGAGACGCCGCATGCGCTCCTCCAGTCATGTCCTTCTTAACCATCCCGGGCCGAGAGGGCCTTCTCACCGCGACCAAAGCCGACAAGTCGTCCGAGGAGGAAGCGGCGCGCTCGCGCACGGACGCTGACGGCAACAACGATGATGAAGAGGAGGATGAGGATGACGCCGAGGACGTGCGGCTCATCCCCAGGTGCTCCCCGGTACCCAGGAAGCGCGGCGCGTCCATCGGAGATGAGACCGCCGAGTACATGCGGATCCACCTGGCTCTGTCCGCCGGGAAGAGGGTGTCCTTCGCCGACACAACAGGTGGAGACCTGGTGGATGTGCGGGAGTTCCACGCCTTCGACTCTGATGAGGAGGAACATGGCGCAAAGTGGGAGGAAGAGGAGGCAAAGTACCGCAAACCAGAGCGGGAGCCGACCTATAACGTGCGCCCGGAGTTTCACGCTCCCGGAAACAGCCTCCTGCTGCAGGCCGTGCGCTCCAATAAGGTGGAGGTGGAGCAGATTTGTCCATCAGAGGACGACCCGCTCGCCTTCAGCGGGCTGGTCCGCGTCCTGAACGTCTCCTTCCACAAAGCGGTCTATATCCGCTCCACCATGGACGCGTGGGCCTCGTACTTTGACTACCCGGCAGAGTACGTCCAGGGCTCCAACGACGGGGAAACGGATCAGTTCTCCTTCAAGCTGTGCTTCGCGCCACCGTACACCACGCACGGCTCGCGCACAGAGTTTGTGGTGCGCTACGAGACTTCTGATGGAGATTACTGGGCCAATAACTGTAATCTGAATTACGTGGTCACGCTGCTCCTGTCCTATAAAGATGAGAAGGAGAACCCGGCTCAGAGGAGCACTGACGTGCAGCAGAAGAGAAGCATCTTGAAGTCCAGAGCGCACAGGTAGCCGGATGAGGCGCAGAGGAGACAGGAGAGGGCGGGGCTTCTGGGCCAGAGCAACGACACCAGGATAGATTTATGGGTTTCTTGCTCAAATTTAGGATCTGAAGATGTTTGGGTCTTTCAGTTATTTATTGACTATAACCCACTGGTGACATCACTGAAAGTGGATGGATTATCTTGAAGCAGGAAGTAGTCCTCTGACCAGAGCAATAGTGTCGCGATCTGTGTCCTCTGAGTTCTGTTAGTTTAGTCTTTCCTCAGTTCTTTTCCCTGTCACCTTCAGCACTGGAGGACAGCAGTTCCTTCTAACCACCATCATCAAACCCTTCAGTCACTCTCAGATTATCCCTGGTGACGCTCTTATTTGTGTCCCTGTTTTACTCCCAGCCCTCCCAGGGTTTTTTTTAGTTAAGTTTTAGTATTTTTGCTGCCTTGAGAGCTTAAACTTTGATGTCATTTTGAGTTCAGTTCAGGGGCGGATCTAGAGGGAGGACCAGTGCCCCCCTGACAACAAGCTTGGCCCCCCTGTGGTTCCCTTGCTAAGTGCTGAGTGTTTTATGGTGTGTTCGATTTGTACTCGGAAGTTGGAAATTCCAAGTGGGAAAAACCAACTAGAACGCCCCCTGAAGTTGGACATTCCACTCGGAAAGCCTGAGATTTTTTTGTGTCCCGACTTTGGGAAAAAAGATGTAACTCGGGTGTGATGTCATTCCCAGTTCCGAGTTCTGACCTCCAAGGACAAATCGAATGCACCATTAGAACGTTCTCCTTTTAAAAAGCAGCTGGCCCCAGCCTCCCCCCCCCCCCCCCCCCCCCCCCCCCCCCTCTAATTTTGGTCTAGAATCGCCACTGGTTCAGTTCCCATCTCCTTGCCTCCTCTGTCTTTAAGTTTGTATCCCCTAAAACCAAACCATGACAAATAGTCAGATCATGAGAGACACTGCTGCAGATCTTTCTTTGAAAAGGTCATACTGATGTGTTAGAACACTACCTGTTTGTAAACCTCTATCATTTATTCTAGAGCCTCCGTCCACTTTGTATGATGTCACCGATGGTCCTTCCTGTAGAAAACTACTTCAGGGTGACCCAAGTATCTTTATAGAGCCTTCCAGTGACTGGTTAACGTCTGGTTTCTGCTCAGACATAGAAAGCATTTCTAGAGAGCCACTCAGAAGCCCAGTCACCCAGAGGTCTGCGAGGAGATCAAAATAGTCGAAAGGCAGGTGTTGTTTTTAGCCCTGGTGTTTTCCCCTGCATTAAAATCTACCTCTGACCTTTTCTCTCAGTCATAGGGGAGAGGAGGGATTTCAAAGCAGCCGTTTGGCCTCAGTCCTGCACGTAATCAAGAGGCTGGCACACAAACGCTGTCGCTTCCTTCTGCGGTCCATTTAAGTCGACTATTTATTCCAACTTCAACACAGTACATCTCACAATGTTCCGTCACGTAGGCAGAGGTGGTGGCAAAGGTCCCCTGGCTTGTAGTGATCTATTAAAGGAGTAACTGGTGTGGAGAAAGAAGTAGGTCCTCACCGCTGTAGCTGGTTATAGGCCAGGTGCTGGATGGTTTATTGGGGTTTAATTGAGTCACTTTTAAAACATTTAGAACTTTGGAGAACAGACTACTGAAGCACACCCACCATAGTAATGAAACCAACAGATCTGAGTCTGAATTTTCAACATACCGATATTACAGTAGCAGTTACTAGAAATGAGATATTTACAACTTCAGGTAGAACTGACACATCTCCACAGATAACAGTGAATAAGAGTTATCACCACGTTTCCTCTATTTGTGTCGATCCATCTTGATCTGGCTCTGATAGCCGTTAGCTCGTCAGTCTGCTCAGAACTGATCTGTTTCTCCAAATTCAGAGAGCTGTCTGCAACAGGTAAGGCACTAACTGTTCACAGAACCCCACGTTTAACGATCTGTCGCTTTAACAGCAGTTAGAACTCATCATGTTGACGGCATCTAAATCAGTTTCACACTCAGCTCCCTCCCAGTCTCAGAACTATTTTTTCTTCAAGGGCAACGTTCAGGTGGATGTGAACTGGGTCAGACTTACCACAGAGCCCCATGTGACCTTTAGAAACAACACTAGGAGTTGGGTTTGTTTACAACAATATGAGTTTACGATTGTTATAAAGTTCCTGCTGTGAAAGCTTTAGCCCTCTGAAGCACCGGAGCACATATTTGTGCTTTTGCATTTTTATTTTTATAAAATGTTTCCATGCATATTGGTGATAATTTATGCAAGGTTGTGCATTTTTGAGTCTGTGTTCTTATCATCTTCATGTTTTTTTAGCCTCTTGTAAACAATGTGATCTAGAATACTAACGTTAACGTCGCTAAGCACAAGTGCTCAGAAACCCGGTCAAATCACGAGCTTTGATCCTTCTCAAGTGAAAAAAAAACCCTTCATCTTCTCAGTTCTCCACTTTGTTAGAGGCCTGTTTCAGTTTCAGCTCTGAGGGATTTTCTTCCTGATGATGTCATTTTTACTATATTTGGCAAATGAAGAAAATATCAGCTTCAACAGGGGACAGTTTTACAAAAAAAAAAAAAAAAATTTAAAACTTGTATTGCATGGAATGAAGTTGCATCAGGACCAAAACTTGGTCATTTAGAGGTAAAACACGTAATAATTCATTTGATACGTGTGGTCAGGATGGATGCTGGTTTAAAGGATAACAGTTAGTGTTTTAAATAATCATTTGTTAAAGCTTGATCTTTTATGAGCACATAAACATGAGGTATTTTAAAGGTGCATCACGGTCTTAAAGCATTGAAAGCTTCAAGGAAGTGAAGTGACTGCTCTGAGGTGTGAAGCGTCATTATTAGGTTTGAAATCAGCCCCTCTGGTTTAAAGCAGACCATGTGATGAGCAGATCAGCCACTGGAGCTCTCATCACATGTTTGTCACATTTCTTAAGCTTCTGGCATCCTTCATGGGCTCTTGGCAAAGTTGTGTTCTCCTCTTTTGAAAAGAGAACATTCCTGTATCACGATAGTTTTATTTAGCTCCATATTTTCCATGAATAACTGCCCACACACTTATATCTGATACATACATATATATTTATATTTAGCACTGCAGAAAACCACCTCATGACACATTTGCTTGCTGAAGGGACTCTGATTACTCTGTGCATTAATTGTGTTTAAAGATTTGGACCCTTTAAATGCATCAGCAGCCAATGAGAGAAACCATTTCAAAACACATTTTTTCCACTTTAAATGCATCTCATTTATTTTGGCTAAACATGGAGTCCTTTTTCAACACATGCTAACGCTGCCTTTGTCTGATCATTTGTGTCTAATAATAACCTGAAGATGCAGTGCTGTGAAAAAGGATTTGCTCCCTTACAGATTTCATGTTTTTTGTCACATTTAAATGTTTCTGATCAGCAAACAATTTTAAATATCAGACTAAGATTAAATGAGTAAATACTAAATGCAGTTTCAAATGATTTCATTTAAGTAAAAATCTTTCCAAACACCTGGCCTTATCCGTCCATCCGTTTTCTATAACCGCTTTAGGTAAAAAGCAATTGCCCTCTAAATGTGAATAGGCTCCGCCCACTCTGATCCTGGTTCTGCTGCAGGTTTCTTCCTGTTCAAGTAGTTTTCCTTCTCACTGTCATCCTACTGTGCTGCTCAGAATGAGGGATCTTTGCACTGAAGTAACCCAATCAGCTGGTTTCTTCATATAAGGACAATTTGTCATTTTATAATGAATCTAGTTTTACTAACTGAATGTACTGCAGTCAGTTGGCCTGAATCTAAACCTGATCTAATTTTTCAGTGCTTAAGTTGGAGATGACTTGTTAACTGGAAATAAACTGAAATGAATGAGATAGGATCCATGGTTCCATTAACTACAGCCCCAGACCATCACACTACCACCACCTCGTCGGACCACTGATGAGATGTTTTTCTGAAATTAAGTGTTAGTCTTACACCAGATGCTCAGGACACACACCTTCCAGGAAGCTCCACTTTTGTCTCATCATTCCTTAAAATATTTTCACAAAAGACGTATAAAGTATTTTAATTCTATTGAGGTAATCTGGTTAATCAGTTAGGTATTTCATGATTTCTTTACTTTTCTTATAAAGCAAGAGTTGGCTTGGATAACTTTTTCCTCTTAAAAAAATGAAATCACGTTTTAGCACTGTAGATGTAGGTAAAATAAAATGTTATAAATCCATTATTTGGCTGTGGACTCTCAGTTAAACATCTCTTTTACTTGTTTTCTGGTCTTAAAGAGAAGCTTGTGTAATCCTAACAGTTTTTGCATGAATAAATCTTTTACATTGTTCATAATTTGGTGTTTTTGTCTTGATGTTGTGATGCTAATTGCTCTCTTTTCTTTCAGTACGAATGATGATTTAGCTTCAGAGGAGGGTCAGGAGAAAGAAGGTACAGCATAAATGCTTCAGTGCAAAATGACTTGTTGCTTTACTTCTTTGTCTGAAAGAAACAACAGATGATTAATCCGTTTGTGTAGAGTTGTTATATCCAGTGGAAAATTACAAGATTTAGACTTTTATTTCTGAAAAGTTTCCCCTCACAGGAGAGCTCATCAGAATGGGTGGAATCAGTAAACCTGAGTTCCCAGACTGCAACCGAGTGGGACTCTGATTACTATTTGAGTGTAAATGACCATAAGGCCTGTTTATAATGCAGGCTTACTGGTCAACCAAAAATCATGTTATTCTCATGCAGTTTGATTTTAAAATTCTCTCTGTTCAGACCCATCAGGGTATCTGAGTTCATTTATGTGTTTTACATCAGCAGAAGAAGAGGAGGAGAGCTCTGTGTCAGGACTGGTCAGGCCTACAGCTGTGCGTCCTGTCTTCATACAGCCAGAGATCGATATAGAGGTAAGACTAAACAAACATTTTCACTGAGTAAATAAGCAGGAGGGTTACAGGGTTCTTGAAATCCTTGAAAGTGCTTGAATTTAGCGTGTTGTTTAGACATTTTTGACTTGAATTTTTATCATAGTGTTTGAAATCAGAGATGCACCAAAAAATCATCCAATATTCTCTAATGATCGATATTTTTTTGGTCAGTAAACGCATCATTGCCGAGCAGCAATTAAAGGCATACTTTGCAACTTTTTCATACTTTTAAATCTTTTCCTTGAGCCAATATGTGGTAATATGACCATTTACAGGGTTTATCAAAAGTCACTCAGCCCCATCTGGTGCTTGGATCCAGAATACCACATTTGCAACTTCTGATTCTCCGGTTCGGTGCCCCGGAAGTCTCACAAGTCGAGGGTTAGGCTAACCCAATGTGGCTAGCTGTTATGCTAGCACCGGAGTGTTTTTGGCTCATGATTCCTGATTTTTTAATCTCTCCCTGCTTGAACACAGCTGATTTCTTTGAAGGAGTAAATAACCGCTCATGTATAAAGTTATGAAGGCTGAGGAGACATTTCAACACTTAGATTTAGGTGTTTCTGAGCAGAAACAATGGTGCTCATGCGTGCTTCACCGGAAGTCCGGCCCTCAACTCGGTGCTAACATTTTTATGACAGTGATTTAAAACGGACACTAGGGGGTGCCAAAACTAGCAAAACTGCATAGTATGCCTTTAAAAATCTGACATTTTTCACAGTCTGTGAACTCACTCAGCACTGATTCATGCTAACAGATCTAGACTTATCATTTTCAACTGAATCAGAAATTTAAAATCATATTCTAGTAATTGTAGTTCTTTGAGGTAAATCAGAATATGCTTAAACTGGTATCAGCAGCTCAGAGCTGCACAAAACTCAGTCATCAGTATCAACCAAAATCAGTGCATCGCTATTTGAAACTGAAGCTGGAAAAAAAAGTTTTTAGCACAAAAACACATATTTTTATGAAACGAGGAAGAGAAATAATCATCTTGAGTAAATTGGTGTGAATCATCAACCAATGAGGTTCTGGAAAATATTGAAAACTCACCTTGAAAGTATTTGAAAAGTATGTACGAACCCTGGGGTTAGCTGTTAGCTAAAAAATCCAACAAATGTCTTGGACTAAGTTCAAATGATCTTGGTCTGCATGTCGTTGTTTACATGTTATGGTTAACAGGTGAGCAGATTTACTCAAGTCATGTCTCTAATAAAACATAACCTCTTGATTCCATCTAAGCTCATCATCCTTGGCGTGGTTGTTTATATTGTTCACAGCTTATTGAAGCTTCAGCAACAACTTAGGTAACGTCTCTTGTCCCCGCTGTAGCACGTCCACTGTATGTTTTTCACATTTTCTCCTTTAATATGATGATGCATGCTGTCTTTTTACATTTTCAGACGTGGTGTTTTTAATTTGAATTCATTTGTTTTTAGTTGAATGGTTAAAAACATCTGAAATTCACAACTAAAATGTTCTAACTTTTTAAATCTCCAGTTGTCAACAGAAACACAAATCTTAATTCCACCCCTAACATAATGAAGTAATAATGAACTGACGTTAATCTCATGAGTGCATCTGTTGGGTGTTTCACCTCCATATTTACACACATGATTTTATCCTCCGGCAGAGAATACTGTTAACGTTGAGCCCGCCAACTCGTGTGCAAACATCCATTAAGGATCATTCTAAGACTTGCTGAGCTTTCATTCATGCACAAATGTTTGGTTTCCCTGAGGGTCTTTAAACAAACATTTCTTAATTGATTTGGCTGCAAATTCTGTAAAAAGGCCACCTAGAGTGGATAAAGACAGGATTCTATTGTATTTATAAAGCAGTGACTACATTTTAATAAAACAAAAACAGCACTATATATTATAAATGTATGTAATTCTTTAGACTTGTAAAAATAATGTTCACACCTTGAAGTTTAGCTTTATTTTTCTCTGTAACTACATTAACGTGTAGATCTCTGACTCACTATCACACCACCGTCTCCCTAACACTCTTCTGTTTGATCTCAGCCATTCGTTTAGTGGAGTATGTGATCTGCTCTTGGGTTTGTCTCTGGGTGTTTTCCTTATCTGGTTTTGTTTTGTTGTGGTGATATCATCTCAGCAGTACGGCCATAAAAGGGTAGTTCAGATATTTTAAATTGGGTTTGTGTTGAAAGATTATAAGCAACTAATATCTTACCTGTTGTGATTTGCTCATTGAGCAACGTCAGATTGGAGAAACAAAGATTAGGTCTGACTGCATTGATGAGCTAATGGCTGGTCACACTAGGGCCAAAACCAAAGTGGATTACTGCCATCTACAACTCCAGACTCAAAGATATCATAGCTGAACAACGGGGTACCAACAGTTCTTCAATACAGTCCAGGACACAATGATCTACTCCAAAGACCCAAGTAGAAGGTCCAAAACAGGCAGAGGCAAATCAGAAAACAAGCAGGGTCTTTAATTTACAAGAAATCTGAGGCTGGAATGTTTGACAAAAAATGAAGATGAACTGGTGTATAGACACAATCAGCCAGGAGAAGACACTGAGACACGGGTGGATCCACAAGACAGGAACTAATTACAGGTGGGAAACAGAAAGGAAGTGAAGTGACTTGAAACAAGATGAGGCTAAAACTAGAAGTACAAACAAGCTAAACTCAGACTCATGTAAAGCACCTTGTGATTTATATTTAGAAAGGCGCTATATAAATAAACTTCTTCATAAATCTAAAATACATTCATCAGGGAAAACAATCCAATAAAGGTTTATGCTAATCTTATTTTGTAAACCTGTACATCGTCTTCAGTTCTGCAGAACATGATCTGTGAATGATTAAACCCTGCAATGCAGTCATACAGCTGTGACTTTCCTCACTGTAGAAAAAGAGTTTTTACACATACGTAGCTGTGGAGGCCCCAAATGTCAAAGCCAGTTTAAATGCAGTACGGACCACAGGCTGTTATCTGAACACCGGTGTAGGATGAGAGAAGCTGACCTGCCGTTGGTGTTTCAGCACCATGGACAGCTCACATACGTCCAAAAAAAAAAAAACGACGAGCAACGAGGAACTCTGACTCTTTCGTCTCTTGTTTGTAATGGTTTCACCTTCCAAAAATGTACAACAACGTACAGGATGCTAGCTGCTAAAGACTCAACTTTAACAAGTGTATGTAATGACATTAAAAACATAGCTGGTTTGTACCAACTAACCGGTGACTGAGATCTGATCAGTTTAAAATTTGTGCATTTGTTAATAAAAATGTGTATGGTGAGAAATATAAACAAAAATGTTAGAAATAGTTGAAAATATTTCTAATGCTAAAAGTTTTTTTTAAATATTGAGGGGGCGGTTTAGTTCACTTAGAGGGGTGACGCCCCCTAGTGGCGCCGGGCCCGGTTTGGTTCTTTATGATAGATAATAACTGCTAGAACGCTACTTCAGAATGACCCAAATATCCTCACATCAGTATAAGGTTTATAATATAACATTATGGAATTTGAGAGACTGATGTTTTAAGATGGCAGCAACACACCTAGCTGCTAACTAGCAGTTAACTCATCAATCTGGTCAGAACTAATCTCTATTTCTCCAAACTGAGGTTTTTCAAAGTTCTATCTGCGACAGGTTTTTTGTTCATAACCTTTCCACAGAACCTCACTTCAAAAGATGTGACTGATCTTTTTAGATGTTTGTACCAGACTAGTAGAGATTAATCTCCTTTTCAGTAAATTGGGTAACGATGAAAATAATCATGTTTTGGATCTGTTACAGTTCCTGCTCTAAGTTGAGATTAGTTGAATTAATTCTTCATCATTTAGGATTCCAAGCATATTTTGTTAGTAATTAAAAAATTAAAGTTCTAGACAGTCTGGTCATACTGTCTGTGTCTGTATTATTTCACAGTTCTGGTGTCAGCATGAGGCCCATTTCACAGAAAAGCATTAGTGGGTTGTTAAATGCTTTTCTTCCTACAGTGTGTTGTATAACTGTGGATAAATACATATTTTTTTCCATATGTTCTCTTCTCTTTCATTGTTTTCTTCCTGTTTTTCTTTAACAGACTGCAGCTCAACCACCTGGTTCTCTCATCACACCCAACCACGAGCCTCCGTTTGTTGACAGCACATCATCCACTCACGCTGTGTTCCCCGGTGAACCTTGTATGTCTTCCAACCTTCAAACTAATTCAACCTTTGCAGTGTTTGCTGGTGAACCTGTGCAACCAGATAAGTCACAGCCCTCTCCTAGACTCCAGTGTGAATTGCAGAATGTGTCAGAACAGCCTGTAAAAAGTGGTCCCTCTGCGATGCTACCTGCTTCAACCTCTTCACTCCAGGAGTCCCAACACAGATCAGATGAATCCCAGGATGTTAGAGTGGAAACCCCAGCTCCAGTGGCCTCTGCTCTGTGTCCTTCTGCAGCAGAGATGAAGCTGTTTCCAACAGCAGGAGAGGATAAATCGACCAGACTCCCACTGCCTGTCGAGGGTGTCTCCTGTAGCAGTGAGGCTAAGGATTTTGAGCGAGGGATTGCAGTGGGATTGAGTCAACAATTATCAGAAGTTTCCACGAGGTCTTCAGCACTTCATGTCAGCAGCACACTCGAGCCTTCGTCTCTTGTAGCAGAGAGCGTGGTCCTGGTGGGAGCAGAACCACCGTTAGCCGAGCTCACAGAAAACCCCTCGATGAACACCAGAATCACCGAGGTGAGCCTCGATACCGCTCCTCAGCCCGCCTCATCCAGGGAAGACGACCACCATATTCCTCAGCACAGTTTATTAGAGGACGTACCAAACACACCGTCAGGTGTTTCTGAGCTGGGGTCTGAGGATGATATCAATACAAATCTGATGCCATGCGTTTTCTTTCTCAGTGGAGTGGTCTCCCTCTCAATAGTGATGCAGGAGCCCAGTGCGCTCTTCTTCATCGGATTGCTTTTGGTTTTACATCGTTTGTGATCTTTTTGTCTGCCCACAAAGATCCTTCTGATCTCCTGTCAGCTCAAGTGCCTTGTGATGATTCAGAGACAGGCCAACAGGTTCACGCACAAGTCTCCTTCTGGAGGTGTGGGCATTTTTATGCAGAATCTAATTAAAGATCAGTCATTATTAAAAAACACCACCAGTAATTTTCTATCTCTATGTGATAAAAAATACAATCTTCTCCAATAACGTTGTCATCAAAGCACAGTAATTATTATTTTACTTATTATAGATGCACTTTTTATTGGTAGTGTTAATGTAGCTGATGATACATATAATCTTTAGACTGGATAAAAGATGGCTGACGCTTTAGGGTTTTACCCCAAACACATAGAATGACTGACAAAGTGTCTCCATCTATTGCTGCTGTACAGAAATGAAGCCATAGTTTCCAGGTGCAGCCATGTTGTGTTTTGGGAGTCTGTGCACTCAGGATGTGAGGCTGAAAGTACCGTCTACTCACACGTGCACAACCACGGTGATTTTTAAACTCTAGTTACAGGATAATGATTATTTGAAAACACTGCAGCAAGGTAAGAACAGCGTGTGAACCAACCAAAGTCAACAGATAGAATAAATCATCTGTGGTGTATTTTTATTTTTTTAGGCAGGACAACTGCAGCCAGCCACTAGGGGGCGCTTGTTTTGTTCCAACTTGAACTTCTGTGTTTGGTGATTATCTTTGGTTTAAAAGTGCCTTACAGAGTTACATCACAGGCATCCAGAACATTGCTGGCTTCAAACCAGTCCCCTCAACTCAAACGCCAGCGTCTCGTTGAACAGTGAGTTATTGTCATTGATCATTAAAGCATCATCACATGATGCTGGTGGTCTGTTGGAACATGGTCCTAATGTGAGGCAGGTATTAGGTTTAAAAGACAGGGTATCGTTCAGGGCAGGGAAAGGATCGACAAAGTCGAGAACTCAAGGACTCAGGCTGGATTTGCAATAAGAACTTGTTACCATTTGTGGTGATTTGTTTTGTTTATAGATTTTTTCAATTGTGCCCTGTTCACTGGATAATTGCACTAAAACTTTTAAAATATACATATATAATTGTTTCCCCTATAAATATGCATTTTTGATGTTTGATTCCCATTTGTGGTTCCATTTTCCACTGCTTTACAAAACTTAACATCCCAACTGAAACAACTATAATTAGTACTATTATCTTAAAAACAAAAGAATAACATTGAGTCTCAAAAATAAAAGTAGGCACCCTTCCAGTGGTTTAAAATGAAAGCTTTAGCATAACCTGGCTAACGTCTGTCCAGGCCTGGTCAAAGACAATAATCTAAATCAGCCAAGTTAAGCTGACCGTTCACTCAGTCTACCTCTATGGTTGCAATAAGATATTTATCTGTACAAAAGACACCTGTCATCTTCTCTCATATGACCTCACTAACCTTAGTTGCTTTCATGTTAGCTGGTGTTGAATAGATTTGTGTGAGCGATGGTCCATTTCAGAGTAAAATCAACCTGTTAGCATTAGCATTAGGCTACGTTACATAGCGAGTGTTTGTTAACTTTTTGCTCCTGCTCTTACCTGTTCAGTCACTAAATGTTATCCTGATACAGAAACCTGCATGCTGTCACTAACTGAAGGGTGACAGTAATAATAAAACTTCTGATGCTTCCCTTTTATGAGATATGCTATAAAGAAAAATTGAACTTAGGTTTTTCTACTTAGTTAAAAGTTCTTTGAAAACATGAGAAATGCATCAGGAAAAGGTATTTAATGTGAATGGGGAATCGTCTCATCCAGGTGTCTACTTTATGTAAAAATAAAAGAGTTCGCTTCCTGAGGCCTGCTGGGCTCATAGTGCAATATGATATTTAACAGGTTTTTAGTCTGTGCTAGTTAAAATTGTAGTTGGTGCGATAAAAGCAGTGTCTGGATGTTGCACACTACATCAGTATAAATAAAACATATTATACTGTGTAGCTGACAGGTTCTGCAGCTCATTGTGATTTTATAGTGATTTTCAGATAGGAAATAATTGTCTGAACATCTCAGCTAAAAAGTGGATCATCTGGATTATTTGTGTATTGTGTTTAAAATATTAAATATATTAAACTCATATCAGAAGAAGTGACACATTTGAACTGCTGTAATGTGGCTTCATTTGAATTATTTGCACATAGTATATTACAGCTATGTGTTGTTTTGCACAGAAATACTTAGAGATGCACTGATTCTGGTTTTGTAAACTGATACTGATATCTGACCAATGACAGCAGATTCTGTTTTATCTCAAAAAGTTATAATAAACTTTAAAAAACTGATTTACTTGAAAACAATGATTCTAAAAGTAAAATCTGCCACATGGAAGATCGTTAATGCTAGCACAAATTACTGCCTAGCATCGCTGACTTCATGGACTGGGAAAAAGATTTTTTTATTTCTGCATCTCAGTGGTGCATTCACAGACCCAAATAAAAATACAGACATTTTTCTAAGTGATATATTTTTTTGTTAAAGCGGCTCTTTGGAGCATTTTTCTATGTATCAAAGTTTTCTAAATGTTTTAAATGATATTTCAGGTCTAAACTATGATCTATGGGTTGAGTTCCACAACATCTGTCATTCTGATGAAGACCCTCCTTCCTCCTAGAGACCCCTTTACATTTTTTCTTGCCGCCGACATTTTTCAGCCAATGAAATTCAAATGTCTGCATTCTCTCAACATGCACGCGCATCGACCAAACCTGTACCAGTAGGGGGCGCTGTCGTACAGGACGCTCCGTGTGTTTCTCTGCCGTCTCAGCCGTTCACTGAGGACTCACAGCTCATTTCTACTAAAAGCCTACCCATTCTCCAGCTAAAGATGGATTTATTTTTATTTTTAAACCTTTCACCTCACAGAATGGCAAGGCTTGACAGGATTATGCGTTTATTTTGGTCAGAAAGTTCATCCAGGGCCGAGTCAAGTTCAGCTTCAGAGTCCAGCAGCAGCTCTCTGCTAACAGAGCTAATATCAGAAGCAGCAGGGACAGAGAGGGCTCATCAGACCCTCGTAGTATTGTTGGAATAAGATTGTGAACTGTGAGTGATTAAACCCTACACATTGAGCTGTACAGTTCATGTCCGAAGTATATGCGCCGCGCGGACACGCGACCGGACGCGCGTGTCGAGATGTTTTGAGGAGGAGCCTTTGGACGCTAGATTCAAAAACTGCTCTCTTGATGAAATCCTCCGGAGTGCCGCTTTAACAAAAATTTCTTCATGCACTTTTTTCTGACAAAATGCTGAAATACCCCACCACGCCACTAGGTGGCGAGAAGGCCCTCATTAACAAAATATCAAAATACAGATGAAGAGCATTCTTAGCTTTGCTATTTGTTTCAGAAAAGGTATTTTTGAATTGAGTCTGTATTACTGTTCACAATTTGGAATTGAAGACATCTGTCTCATTTCATCCTGAACCCATTCAACTTTGATCTTGTGAAAAAAAGAAAAATATCACTAGTGGTCAAATTCCTTTCAAATCTTTTCCTTTTCTCACCAAATCAAAGTTCAATGGCATCAGCTTCAGGATGAAATGAGACAGATGCAGCTAAAAACAGTAAAAATGGCTCCATTTTGTTTTTAGTGTGTAAAGTAAGCGTGTGTTTGTGGAAAGTTTCTTGTCATTGTTTCTGAAAAACTCTGTATCTTGTGTCCTTACTGAGTGGCACAAAATGTTTAAAAGCATCTCCTTTTTTAACACCAAAATCATAGTTTGTGTGAATGGGAGGAGCAAACAGAAAAACAATCTGTTTTTAGAAATATCCAGAGTAATGTAGGTGGGGCCTCAGAGTGATGTCACCGATTACAGAACCGATGGTTCTGTTCACCAACGATCTCTAGTTTACTTTAGTTTTTAGAACATTGAAGGCCACGGTCCAGTTGCAGAGCAGAACATGCTTGTGTACGTGAATATGTTACAAAAATCTAAGCAATCACAATAATGTGTAATGAAATATGTCAGTGTAATATTCCAGTAGGTCCTGTCAGAACTGTTATTTATGTGACACCTAAATAAATGCTTTTAAGTAGCGTCCAGAATGCCAAAGCCCCCGTAGTGTACTCTGTCCTGAACATGATGCAGTGAACATTTTGAACACAGCTCAGTGATTTATATCAAAGTTTAACCTGACTGTACTCTGTGTTCTTGTAAAGGCACAACTCTCATCTGGCAGAGATCTGAATAATAATCACGCTCCTCCGTCTTTTCTAAACATGGCCACTTCAGCCTCCAGAATACCAAGATAGAAACAACTGACTGCCAAACTTATCCTTTGGCTGCAGCTAGTTTTTACATACAGTCGGCGGTCAGACTGCACTGCTGTGGTTTAGCTGTTTAAACGTGTTGTCCTCTTTTATGACACAAATAGACTTTAGTTAGTAAAATGCATGTGAGGTTTTAAGTTTGAGTAAATATGAGATGGAAATAGATGCAAATTGAGGCATTAAAGCTGTGGACAGAGACAGCCACCTCACTGCTGTCATCAGGTCAAACTTCCTGCTGAGTCTCGTCAGTTAACTCATGTTGTTGTTGGTGCACAGCACAGAACTCCACTTTTGTGAACCTCACAGATATTTGAAACACAAAAAGACAAGTTTGCTGTGTTTTGCAGTGTTTTATCATTAAACATGTCCTCATGCCCTGCTCTGCCTTCTGTCTTTATTGTTTGATCTGTTGCACAAAGGAACTCAGTCAGAGCACCTTTATGCGCTGATGACACTGCATTGCAGAGCAGACAAGGGTCTAGTGGCTGACACACTTTTAAAATAACATCTGAGCCCTTCATGGCGGGGGTGTGTACAGCTTTAGATGAAGTGGAAACACACAGATCGCAATATGAGCCAAAGGTCACACATTGCGTTGAAGGCATGGTGTCCCCAGGCATTGTAAGCTGAGATAAGGTTATGATCATTGGAAAGTCTGTGAAGTTCGAGTTCTTATTGACTGATTTATTTCAAGCTGTTTAAAAACTGGGACACGAGTCTTTTGCTAGTTTTTTATTTGTTAAACTGATTTAATCATGTGAAACTCATTGACACTGTTAATTCTTTGAAATGACATTGGCTCACATGAATTATATCTTAACACTAAATGATTAATCAGAGTACTTCATCATATCATAAACCTTTCCAGGAAACATGGTGATTAATTTATGTCAAATCAAGTGGTGGGGAAAGCGTTTGACTCCTTCCTGCTTCCCTTTTTGATTTCTGTACATTTAAATATTACAGATCATAAAACTACTGTAAATATATTTTTAAATATATTAATCCAACATGTTAAGTCAGACACTCCTCCGTGAACCGTCACCTTATCGTGGTGGAGGAGTTTGAGTGCCCTAATGATCCTAGGAGCTATGTTGTCTGGGGCACTTGTGCCCCTGGTAGGGTCACCCATGGCAAATTGGTCCTAGGTGAGGGGTGAGACAAAGTGCGGTTCAAAAGACTCTTTATGGAAATACAATCATCGAGCCAGTGTACCCGGCCCGGAGGGTTACCGGGGTCCCACCCTGGAGCCAGGCCTGGGGTTGGGGCCCGTGAGCGAGCGCCTGGTGGCCGGGCTTTCGCCCATGGGGCCCGGCCGGGCCCAGCCCGAACTGGATACATGGGCTCATCCACCTGTGGGCCCACCACCTGCAGGAGGAACATGAACGGTCCGGTGCATTGTGGATCGGATGGCAGACCAAGGCGGGAGCTTTGGCGGTCCGATCCCCGGACACAAAAACTGGCTATTGGGACATGGAACGTTACCTCTCTGGCGGGGAAGGAGCTGGAGCTTGTGGAAGAGGCTGAGTGATACCGGCTAGATATAGTCGGGCTCACCTCGACACATAGCGTTGGCTCTGGAACCCGAGTCCTTGAGAGGGGTTGGACTCTCTTGTATGCTGGAGTTGCTCCGGGTGAGAGGTGGAGGGCTGGGGTGGGCTTTCTGTTAGCCCCAAGACTCTCTGCCTGTATGTTGGGGTTTTCTCCGGGGGGACGAAAGGGCAGCTTCCCTGCGCCTTCGGGTTGGGGAACGGGTCCTGACTGTTGTTTGTGCTTATGCACCAAATAGCAGCTCAGAGTACCCACCCTTTTTGGTGTCCCTGGGACGAGTGCTGGATAGCGCTCCTACTGGGGACTCCATAGTCCTGCTGGGGGACTTCAACGCTCACGTGGGCAATGACAGCGTGACCTGGAGGGGCGTGATTGGGAGGAACGGCCCGCCCAATCTGAACTCGAGTGGTGTTCTGTTTTTGGACTTCTGTGCAAGTCGCAGTTTGGCCATAACGAACACCATGTTCAAACATAAGGATGCCCACCGGTACACCTGGTACCAGGGCAGCCTAGGTTACAGGTCGATGATTGACTTTATAGTTGTATCATCTGACCTGAGACCGTATGTTTTGGACACTCGAGTAAAGAGAGGAGCGGAGCTGTCAACTGATCACCACCTGGTGGTGAGTTGGATCAGATGGCAGGGGAAGATGCTACGCAGACCTGGTAGACCCAAACGTATAGTGAGGGTCTGCTGGGAACGCCTGGCAGAAGAGCCTGTCAAGATGGTCTTCAACTCCCACCTCCGGCAGAGCTTCGACCGCGTCCCGAGAGCAGTGGGGGACATTGAGTCCGAATGGGCCTTGTTCCGCTCTGCGATTGTTGAGGCAGCTGTTGCTAGCTGTGGTCGCAAGGTAGCCGGTGCCAATCGTGGCGGTAACCCCCGTACCCGCTGGTGGACACCAGAGGTTAGGGGAGCCGTCAGGCTGAAGAAGGAGGCCTACAAGGCATGGCTAGTCTGTGGGTCTCCAGAGGCAGCTGATGGGTATCGGAGGGCCAAGCGGGGTGCAGCAGTGGCAGTTTCCGAGGCAAAATCTCGAGCGTGGGAGGAGTTCGGCGAGACCATGGAGAAAGACTATCGGTCGGCTCCAAAAAGGTTCTGGCAAACCATCCGACGCCTCAGGGGAGGAAGGCGGCAACTCGCTCACACTGTTTACAGTGGGGACGGGGAGCTGCTGACATCAACTGGGGCTATAGTCGGGCGGTGGAAGGAATACTTTGAGGAGCTCCTCAATCCCACCGACACGCATTCCTATGAGGAACCAGAGCTGGGAGACCTGGGGATGGACTGTCCAATCTCTGGGGCAGAAGTCGCTGAGGTAGTCAAAAAACTACGCAGTGGCGGAGCCCCGGGGGTGGATGAGATCCGACCTGGGTATCTGAAAGCTATGGATGTTGTAGGACTGTCGTGGTTGACACGTCTCTGCAACATTGCGTGGTCATCGGGGGCAGTCCCTGTTGAGTGGCAGACCGGGGTGGTGGTTCCCATTTTTAAGAAGGGGGACCAGAGGGTGTGTTCCAACTATAGGGGGATCACACTCCTCAGCCTCCCTGGGAAGGTCTACTCCAGGGTACTGGAGAGGAGGGTCCGGTCGATAGTTGAACCTCAGATAGAAGAGGAGCAATGTGGTTTTCGTCCTGGTCGTGGAACTGTGGACCAGCTCTTTACCCTCGCTAGGGTGATGGAGGGGTCATGGGAGTTTGCCCAACCAATCCACATGTGTTTTGTGGATTTGGAGAAGGCTTATGACCGTGTCCCCAGGGACACCCTGTGGGGGGCGCTCCTGGAGTACGGGGTGGATGGTCTTTTGTTAAGGGCCATTCAGTCCCTGTACCAGAGGAGTGTGAGTCTGGTCC
>SSNR01000048.1:0-48317 GCA_006937965.1 Callopanchax toddi | reverse complement strand
CCCCCCCCCCCCCCCCCCCTCCACCCTGTACACCCCCATGCATTCACTCAAACACCCACACTTGCACAAAGTATGTGAGCTGTAGTATCTTAGCAACGGGCTAGGTAATTACTGAGAGAGCCAAGGAGCTGGCATGCTGTAGAGCTGCTGATCTGATCCCAGCGTTAGAAAAACAGGAAGGCAGAGATTTGAGCCGTGTTGTCCAACACGACACTTCTACATCCACGCTGTCTTAAGTTTTTTTGTACCCATTTAGTGCCATAATAATCAGGTCAGACATCCTTGTTTTTTTGGGTTTTTTTGTCTGATAAACATGTGTCTCTGTTCACAGGTGGTGAGGCTGTGGACAAAGAGGGAAGATGATTCTTTCATGTAGAAAAGATCCGTACGGCCTCTCCTTGTAAAGACGAGAGAGCCGTGGAAGACGACGGCTGTAGGAGGATAGTGACTGTGTTAAAAGGGCCCAGATCAGGCAGGCTCTCTCGTGGGAGGTGATAGAATGGCTAACCAGAGCTTTGCCATCGATGGCCCTGGCAGTTTACTGGCTGTGCTCGCCTCCCAGAGTGGACTGGCAAAAGGCGGCAGCAGCAGCAGCAGTGATAGCGGCACTGGAGGAATCTCTGCCACAGACGTGTCTGCCTATTTTAAGCTGGTCTTCTTGGGCTTGATCATCTGTGTCAGCCTGGTAGGCAACCTCTTGGTGTCCATGCTGGTGCTGAGAGACAGGACACTTCACAAGGCTCCCTATTTCTTTCTTTTGGACCTGTGCCTGGCCGATGCAGTTCGCTCTGCTGCCTGCTTCCCCTTCGTGCTGGTTTCTGTCCACAACAGCTCAGCCTGGACTTACAGTACCCTGAGTTGTAAAGTTGTAGCTTTCATGGCTGTTCTGTTTTGTTTTCACGCTGCCTTCATGCTGTTCTGCGTGGCTGTCACCCGCTACCTTGCCATCGCCCACCACCGTTTCTATGCCAAACGCATGACCATCTGGACCTGTGCCGCCATCATTTGCATGGTGTGGACTCTGGCGGTCGCCATGGCGTTCCCACCTGTCTTCGATGTGGGAACTTACAAGTTCATCCGTGATGAAGACCAGTGCATTTTTGAACATCGCTACCTGAAGACCAACGACACCCTGGGTTTCATGCTCATGCTGGCCGTGGTAGTCCTGGCCACTCACGGCTTCTACGCCAAGCTCCTGCTATTTGAGTACAGGCACCGCAAAATGAAACCTGTCCAACTGGTGCCGGCCATCAGCCAGAACTGGACCTTCCACGGTCCTGGGGCCACAGGTCAAGCTGCAGCCAACTGGATTGCGGGGTTTGGTCGCGGCCCCATGCCACCCACTCTGTTGGGCATAAGGCAGAATTTACACAATCAGCACCGGCGTCTGCTTGGGATGGAGGAGGTGAGGTCAGAGAGGAGGCTGGGCAGGATGTTCTACACCATCACTCTGCTGTTCCTCATCCTCTGGGCGCCCTACATCGTGGCATGCTTCTGGAGGGTGTTTGTCAAGTCCTGCACCATCCCCCACAGGTACCTCTCCATCACAGTGTGGATGAGCTTCGCCCAGGCCGGCGTCAACCCCATCTTCTGTCTCCTGCTTAACGAGGACCTAAGGAAAGTGCTGAGAGCTCACCTGCCCACTTACTGGAGGACTAAACAACACCTGCCCCAGGATGAGGCCTACTGCATCATGTGAGGGGGGAAAAAATAGGTTAATGCAAAGAATGTTTCAGGTTTCACAGTGAGACGTGGAGCGCAGAACGGTTGTGGTGCACTCAGATTAAATGTCGGTGTCTGTTTTGTTGTTTTGCACAACAAAATCGAAATCCTGCTAACAAAAGCAGACACGGTGTTTGAAAAAAAAAATGTTGATACTTGATTAAACTTGTAAAAGGTGCAAAAATGTGGGCAGGGCGGTAGGAAAGAAAAAACAAACAAAAAAAAAACCCTGGTAATACTTTGAAGATTTCTGATATTGTACTGTATGATGGATAGATTGAAAAGATCACAACAATCACCACCCCAGTTTAGCATGACAGATGCCATTTCACAATAACGTTGCCTTATTTCAGACGGACACGCTGCCGAGCTTTCAGCTGAGAACTGGTTTGTAAGGCACCAAACGGAAACAAACCCTTGAAGAAATGTGCCGTGGACTGTGAGTGGAGGGGGCTGATCAGAGCGTTACTAACTCAGAAACACATCAAAGAACTCAAAGGGTCTGAATGGAGCGACGGACCACTCTGGACACCTTTTCATGTAATTCAAAGGAGACGTGCAGAATATTAAGCGGACCCAATAACCTTGGTTACATTTAAATAGCTGTTGTGAACCCAGAAGCCCCTAACATGCTTGATTTTTTTGGACTTTTAGGGCGTGTCAGGTTTCTTTGTATCATAAAAGGTGAAAGAAAAAAAAAGAGAATTGCCTGTTTTGCTTTATTTGTAAACTCTACATGTTAAGCAGATGACACTATTTTGAAATATGACTCGATTTCATATTGTATAGACTGTACAGGAATGATCATTCCTGCTTGTGTGTTTTTATATAGCATTTGTGTGTATGGGCGCGCGTGAGAGCGGAAAAGGCAGAAAGGAAAGAGGAGGAGGGAGGCAGAATGAGCCTGACAGAAAATAACGAAGATAGAAGAGGTTTCAGTGAGTCCAAATGAAAGCAGCCACATTTTGTTGTCTCAAAATCCTGCTAAATTCAGCAATCATCATATGGAAATTTATTCCTTAAATAGATTTCTGCAGCAGAAAATGTGGTATGTTTTTTTTTAAAAAGCTAACGTGCAAGTAAATGTGAAATACAGAGGGGTGATGAAAACGGGGGGACAGACTCATCTTGTATATTGCAAACAGGCCATAGATTATAATGACTTGAATATTGATGTATGTATATTACATCAACTTTTAAAAAATAATTAGAAAATGTACATTTTATTTGCAAACGATGGTCTTGGGAATGTTTCAAACTACTGTACTGTTTCTGTATGCTTTTACCAGAATATGGCTTTAAAGAGGAAATGATGGAAATTCGAATGTCAACTGGCCCTCTTTATATTACCTCTCAATTGAAATGTTGCCATTTGAGTGTCTGGATAACAGGATATTTCCAAATCAAAGCGACTCCATGCAGGTGCGTGGAACACTGAGCTGTTTCTCCAAATTAAGATTCATGTGATGCAGATGTCTGACCTTCAGTGCGTTAGGCATAGTTATATATGTGCAGTTGGTTTTTTTCTCAATGTGGACACTTGCACAGCAGCATACTGTTCTAGCATGCATTCCACTGCGTTTCATAGAGTCGAGACTGGCTACTACAACTTGTACAGATGTGGATGCAGAAAGGTGGAAGTGAAAAGTGAACAGAGGTCCATAATTTTTATGTCCTTCGCAAGATGATATTCTGTAACTGTACAGTTTAACTGAGGTGGTTCTTTTACCCACTCATCAATAAAGACTCTACTTTTGATGCATTCTGAGTTTTGACCTAACTGGACGGAGACGCGACGGGGCAGAGCTTCACAGGAATCACTAGACTTGGCAGAACATGTAACACGAATTACCCCCGATTGTAGTTCCTGTGTGTCTTCAAAAGAGCTGGACATGTGACACGATGGGCTTTGTTTACAGACTGAATTAAAAAAGATGTGATTCTTTTGCCTGTGCCCCTTTAAAATCTGAGGTATGAGGTGTAGAAATACACATGCATCAAAGAAACATAGGAGCCTTTGTTTTAGGCAAAATTAGAATCTAAAGGTATGTTTGATCCATTCTCATGTATCTGTCCACAGGTTATAAATGTTTACTATCTCACCTGCTGTACATAGCTTCCTGAACAGCCTCAGCTCTGGGAAATTATTTATATAATCAAAGACTGATGAGCTAACAGCTAGTCTGAAGTGCATTGCTGCCATCTTAAAACAGCTCTAGTCTCCTAAACATTTTAAAAAATGATCCCTTATTTAATCAGGTAATATCTCATTGAGATTAAGAACCTCTTTTTAAGGGAGACCTGAAGGCAGTCGGGGATCAGTATTTTGCCCAAGGATGCTTCAACACATGGTTTGGGCTGCTGGTTGAACCCTGGTGTCTCATATTCCTGACATGTGACCCCAGAAAGAACAGGAAGTGCTACATTTTACTGCTGCTGCTGATATTTACCCTTGTATATTAGGAACATGAAGACTAACCAACTCATATTGATGCAAATAGATGGTAGAACGATCCTGTAATGGTGTAGCTTTGGGAATAAATATAGACACATAGATTCATTATGCTTTTGTAAAACAGTTGTGTATGATCCATTAAAAAAACAATAGAAACATCTGCAAGTAAACGTTAAGTTGTAAAATTAAAAATCGTAACATGAATCTTCTGTAGGACATTGAACTCTTCTTCTACTGTCATTTCTGCCGTTGAGCAGTACTAAGTTCTCATTAGTGACACCTGCTGTTCAGACAGAGAACTGCATCAGTGTCGTTATAAAGAACAAACATCACTCTGTGAAAACTGTGACTCTCAGCGTTGGAGTCAGGACCCCACTGTGGGTCGCAAGCATTAAGGGTTGTGAAATCACATAAAATAGAAAAAGTTATTCCTTGTAGAATATTTTACTGTGATAAATGTAAAATTTAAAAATAACAATACTAATGGAAATATCAGTTCAAGTTGAAGCTGTTTGCATTCTCATCATTTTCATTCTTCCCTTGTTTATTGAGCTTTTTATTCATGTTTTTAAAGTTCGGACAGTGATATTTGTCCTATTTATTTTGTGAGTCAGAAGGTAAAGTATGTGGAGCCACTGGTTTATAAATCTGACATGAACCATTATATATATTTTTTAGATTGGAGTTGTTTCAGGAAGGCTGTGATACACTTTGGCCTTGGCTGCACTTTAGCTGTTAGCCCATCAACCCAGTGGGATGTAAACTCTGAACTGAAGCTCTTTAGGAACACATCAGGATAGGACAGTAATTATTTGAATGCTACATTCAACATTCAGACTATACAGGTATCAGAATGTTCATTCAGGACTTTCCAGCTCTGACTTTTGGCATTAACATATTTGATACTTTTTAAAATATTTAGGGTTTTTTGTGTGAAACTGTCTGGCCCTTTGGAAACACACGCAAAATCATTTCGGTCTTTTAGCAAAACTTTGTGCTCTTCAAAACCATTTAAACGTACTTTGACCTAGAAACCTCATTTAAAATGTAAACAGATCTCAAGACATCACAAACTGAAACCATTTCTTCACACCTTCTACTGTTTTTGTAAAATCAGTGTAAGTTTTATAAAACTTTAAGAAAAGTCCAGTTTTCTCCCACTCTGATGATGTCATCACTCCACTCAAACTGAGATCTTAGACATTTTTTTCAAATCTTATGCAAACAAACTTTTATTCCTCCCACATCGTTTGTAGTAGAGAAACAACTTATACATCAAAATGTAGTGATGTTTGTCCTCTTTCAGAATATGTGCCCCATATGGCTGTAGGTAATAAGGTTTCTTCACAATCTGCCTCAGATTGAAGGGTGGTCAGAGATTTCTTTCATTGGAGCCCATTGTGAATCAGAGGTTTTGCTCATAAATTCCTGCAAGAAATGCAACCAGCTGTTTTTAACTTTTACACAGAAAAACACTTCAGAATGGTTAAAACCAAACTCTTTAACCTATTCAGGCAGAAGTTTACATGAATGAAACTTTGCAGCAGAGATTTGGACCATTCCTCTGTGCAGAAGCCAGTATAACACAATTAGAGAAGAGTCACAAAGTCAACAGACTGTTACTGCCAAGTAAGTAATGCTGCAGCCAAAAGAGTAACGAGATGATTAATGATGCATCTTATTAATTTATTTTTTCCTCTTTAAGAGGAAAGCTGTTATTTCTCCTCACACATATTACACAGCTTTAATCACAGGTTAAAAATAAGCATCTTCTTCCTGTGGGGACAGTTACATGTGGTAGAAAAGCTGGTTGATATGGGATTCTGTGAACAGTGACTAAAGAAAAACAAATCAGGGTGTTTTAGGTTGCAGCTGCAGAAATCGTTGTCAGAAACACACAAACGGCTTATTTCAAAGAAATTCGGTTTGATGTGATTTTATTTGGTCTCAGAGATACAGAAAATGGGCTCAAGAAGGGAAAGAAAACACCTCATGGTCAGGGTTATTTCTATCACTGAGAGGTGACAGGAGCAGGAGGGTCCAAACTCCTGAGGTTCTCCAGAGATGTCACAGAAATCACATCCAGACCTCTAAATACAAACATGTTCTAAAGTTGTTTGTCGTTCTATTATTATTACTAGTATTTAACTGAATGAAAAGACATCTTTAAAAAAAAATCTGTGACAATCTTGATCAAAGAGTTAATTCTTCAACGTTTAATGAAACATAAAACCTTTAAAAGACACAATGTTCTGAATCTTCTCCCGCCCTCTCGGTAAAACAATTCATAAAAACAGTATCATACATTTAGCAGCCTTATGTAACTAGCTATGCTGAATAATTATGTTAAGATGAAATGGATAGGATGGCAGAAAATAACATGCTTCTATCTTAATTAGAGCCTGATTGAAACCCAGCCATTGGATGGTTGCGTAACCCCTTAATAAAAAACAAAAAAACAATCATCTTACATTCTGAATGTGAATGAGAGCTAATTTCCCATTGTCTGAATTAGTGCACTCAGAGTGTGCATGTTGGAGATGTTTCCATTGTGAGCAGCAGCAGCATCATCTGTGAGCACATCCTCAAAATATTCCTGCTTTGACAGGTTGCATCGCCTCTCTGTCTCCTCAGAACTGATGCTGAAGCTTCATCTGAGAGCTTATTTTTAGTTCCCTTCCCACCTCTCTCCAAGATACACCACAACAAAGGCCATCTTACTCATTTGTGAAAACTCACCCGCTGTATGTTTGAAAGATGAAGAGGCGAAGATGTGTTTGTTGGCCTCATGCACAGGTTTCCCCTCCTTTATTGGACGTATCCTGACAGTTTAGAATAAGGCCCTGTCCCGACCTTCCCTCTCAGACACCTACATACATGCCAAAAAAACTAATCAGCCTTCACTTATAAAGTAGCCTTATAAATGCATAAATGTGCATATGAAGCATTATAGAGACAACGCTCAGAAAATATTGAAATTCTTTCTTCCTCCTGCTGGTATGATGCAATCAGTGTGGAGTTTGGAATGTAAATAACTTATTTAAATGCCATTAGTGCAATATAGTGGCAATCCAGCTCCAATGCTTTCATTTTGTGTTTTTTACCACAAAAATGTGTCCTCAGAGTTTGACCTGTTGTTCTGATCCATCACTGATTTACCTCTTAAAAGGAAATGATCTGATCTGTCAACAGATTGTTTGTCAAACTACAAATATGTTTAAATTCTTAACCCTTTATGGGACAAAGAACCATATTTGATTGTGATGGTTTAAGATTTGATTTGCAGCCTTAACCTGAAACTTAAAATAAAAATAAATAAAATAACAGCAAGATTTTGAAAATGTTGAACAAAAGATAAACATTTAAAATAATAAAATTATTTAAAAACTAAAACCTTGTTTTTTTTATTAGTATTTTTATTGTAAAAACTTTTTTTTATTTTAAATTTTCAGCAGCCAATCAAAATGTAAAGCACAAGTCATCAAATATTTGCCTTAAAAAAAGTTAAAATTACATTTTCAGGTTGTTGTTTTTAATTTATTTTACTTTTTTATGTTTGTACTTTAAACAATTATTGTTACTTTTTTCTTAATTTTATGTTGTTGTTTTTTTTGTTAAAAATTTAATGCAAATCACCTGATATGGTTACTTACCCATAAAGGGTTACCAGATGAATCCATACTGGGGGAGAAAACAGAAACCTGTTTCTGGTTCATGTGGTCACTCTGCTGTCAAAATAAAGAGCATCATGGATGTTAAAATCCCTTCATTTATTGATCACAATCAGAAACTCCTGACTGAATAAAGCTGATTGACAGAATCAAATATTCTAATAACGTGAAAACTGAATTTAAAAATTCACAGCTCAGTATGTTTACATAAAAACGTCTCTAAAACAGACTGCAACTTTTAAATGATTTCCCCTTTGACTTTATTATTATACACTGTTTATATTTTTTCACTATTTAAGTGTAAAAAATGAAAAAACAAGACATTAAAATGAGTAAAAGTGACAGAAGAACACAATATCTGAGGTTTGATGTGAGCTGTTGGCCATACAGAATACAGCTTTAGTGAAGATTTGTAAAATGTTAGAATTAAAGGTGGATTTCCCATACAGGCTTAGTAAGCTGCATGTCAATCACAGTTCTTTGTAGTCATCACCAGTCTCCTGGGTTTGTTTGACAGCATGTTTTAGATTGATCGATACTCATCGTTGACCTTCAGATAAAAGGAAATTGTCTTGATTAATGAATAACTGGTTTTAAATGTATATGATGGTTTACTTTACGGGTGAGAAAAATGGCAAAAATGTTGAAGCACAAATTGTTTTTACTGGAAAATGTTTGACACAATTTACGTTGTTTTTTTCTTTTTTTACTATTTATTTGCAAGTTACTGAACAGAGCAAACTATTTCCTGATGTAAAAACACAAAGTAAAAAAAAAATTAGTGGAGCAACTTGGCCAAATACAGGGCTCTGACACTTTTGCCCAAATCAAATTCAAGCACTTTTTCAAGATTCTCCAGCACCTTTTATTATTTTATCACAAGTAGATGCACTGATTTCCATTTTAAGAGCAGATATCAGTTTCTGTGTTTTGTTCAATTTTAATTTATATCAGAGAAATAACTATAGTTTTTTTATTCTGACCAACTTGAAAATTATAATTTGGAAGTAAAAATGTCACCTTTGATGGTGAGTTCATGGACTGAAAACATAAACTGGATTTTTGAGTTTCAGACCAGCTGATTTATCTAATCACGATGAATACTGGTTGAATATTTTGTATCAGCACCTGATTTTCAATAAATGCATCTCTAATTTCAAGCCTTTCATTAAAAACTCAAGCACTTTAAAATCCTTGAAAATACCATATTAAAATTTAGGCTTTTTCAAGGATATTCTGTCCCTTAAAGCGGCACTCCGGAGGATTTCATCAGGAGAGCAGTTTTTGAATCTAGCGTCCAAAGGCTCCTCCTCAAAACATCTCGACACGCGCGTCCGGTCGCGTGTGCGCGCGGCGCATATACTTCGGACATGAGCTGTACAGCTCAATGTGTAGGGTTTAATCACTCACAGTTCACAATCTTATTCCAACAACACGACGAGGGTCTGAAGAGCCCTCTCTGTCCCTGCTGCTTCTGATATTAGCTCTGTTAGCAGAGAGCTGCTGCTGGACTCTGAAGCTGAACTTGACTCGGCCCTGGATGAACTTTCTGACCAAAATAAACGCATAATCCTGTCAAGCCTTGCCATTCTGTGAGGTGAAAGGTTTAAAAATAAAAATAAATCCATCTTTAGCTGGGGAATGGGTAGGTTTTTAGTAGAAATGAGCCGTGAGTCCTCAGTGAACGGCTGAGAAACACACGGAGAGTCCTGTACGACAGCGCCCCCTACTGGTACAGGTTTGGTCGATGCGCGTGCATGTTGAGAGAATGCAGAAATTTGAATTTCATTGGCTGAAAAATGTCGGCGGCAAGAAAAAATGGAAAGGGGTCTCTAGGAGGAAGGAGGGTCTTCATCAGAATGACAGATGTTGTGGAACTCAACCCATAGATCATAGTTTAGACCTGAAATATCATTTAAAACATTTAGAAAACTTTGATACAGAGAAAAATGCTCCAGAGAGCCGCTTTAATATCATTCGCCCCTATAAAGAACCAATCCAGCTTGTCTATATATGTTAAATGTAGCACATTTTTACAAGATTTGATCCCTGAAGATACATCAGTCAAAGCCACAGATGGCCAGCTCATGAGCAGTGGATGGAGCAGAAGAGGATCTCATATCAATCAGTGTTTATCCTGAGGATTATGGGCTCGAAGGACATTGAACTTTATCTTTTACATCTTTACAAAGACGTACTTACTACTACTATTAAACTCCTTTTTCTGACACTTTTATGCTACAAGAGTGGATCATTATTTAACATGTAAGCTCTGAATATTCAAAACAACTAATTCCAACCATTTCCAGCATGTCATTCAGGCTATGAGAGCACTGGGAGGGTTGTTGTTTTGCCACTGAACCATTGATTTTAGGGGGAATCCTGTGTAAATACAAATCACCAGCAGGTGCGTCCGTCACTTTGAGCTCTTCTGATATGAGCTCATCCATTTTTAAACTGCTTCACAAATGCTTAGCTGCAAAGCAAAGAACACTGACAATTACAGCAGTTTATTAATGTTAAATAAATTATATGAATCTGCAAACAGCATTAACGGAGTACGCATGTACAAATAAGTACAAACACATACTTATAAATACACTTCTCTTCTGTGAGAAGTGATCGGATATGCCTTTATGACCGATTCAGATTTCAGTTTCATGCATACTGACTCAAATGCAAACAGGCAACAGAGAGCAAACAGGGCTGTTTTACAACACTTGATTACACTGCTTGAATAAGAGTTACATAAATAGTGAACTAGAGCTATGCCAGAGGGAACGTCAGCGTGATACAAAGTGTTGCTTTTTTCAGAAACATTACGCTGCATCCTCTTCACATGAATTCAGTCATATTCACACTAGCTGGAGGTTAGCCATGACACATACATGATGGTAGTGTTTTCTCCTTAAAACCCACTTCTCAGCTGCAGCTGTGGGAGGACTGATGTGCACACACAGCCCACCTCCCACCCAGTGAATTTCAAGACATTCCTATCACCTACACAGGATGGTGTTCTAGTTGATTGCACTTGATCACAACATTAAACAGCCTATTACATTCCAGTGGAGATCTACAGATTGTTATCGGACGGTTAAAGAGCAGCAGGCCTTTTTATTTGCAGCGGATTCGGCTTTCTGTAGGTGGACCGCTCACTTCTGCTCCCGCCTCCAAATGATGACCATCCCTGTGGAATCAGCTGATGCCAGCAGACTCTCATCACAGTTGAAGCTCACGTCCAAAACTGGTCCTCCGTGACCCTGCAGCTTGTTGACGATGGCCTTAGTGTTGCGTTCGACGTCAAAGAAGTAGACACAGGTGTCCTCGCTGCCAGTTACTGAGACCGATCAGAGAACAAAATTATAGGAGGAATACATTATTTTAATTGCGTCAAAACTGTCAAACTAAAAACACACACCAAAAAAAAAAAAAGGAGAAATTTGACCAAATACAGGGTTTCTACACTTTTGCCCAAATCAAATTAAAACACTTTTTAGGGAGTTAAAGATTTTCCAGCTTATATTCATGACTTACATGATATATTTACACTACATATACTCAAAACACTTCCTTGTCTCACATTGGTGAATGTTAAATAAACTAAATGTTAATTAAACTACAATCATTCCAGCTACAGTTTAAAGTAGAGATGAACTGATTTTGATTTTAAGGGCTGATCTTCTGATTTTTGTCCAGTTGTGACCCAGTGATTCAGATTTTAGCCAATTCTAACCTATCTAAAGGAGATGCCAACTGGAACAACTTTAAAAAATCTGGCCAACTTGCAAATTATGATTCTGGAAGTAAAAACTTTCACATCTTTTTGCTCTTAGTTAGGGTGAGTTCATGGACTGAAAAATAAACTGGATTTTTGAGTTTCAGACCAGCCAGTCTCTCGTTTATCCAATCATGACAAATATTAGTCAAATATTTCCAATCACTACCTGATTTTTAAAATGAATCTCTAATTTCAAGTACTTCATTAAAATTTCTAGCACTTTCAAATCCTTGAAAATACCATAATAAAATTCAAGCATTTTCAAAGACCTGTAAAAACCCTGTAAACGGCTCCAAAGGTGCCAAAAGCTGCTCCAGTGACCATGATGTCACTGAGCTCTGATTAACTGGGAATCCAGCTCTGAATTAAGATTACAATGGGCCCTAACAGTGTTATTCTGCTTTGATAAATTTCCCTTACAGCTTGAAACACAAGCACAACTTAAAGCTATTTCTAGACCTTGAAAATATCCCACGGAAAATTCAAGCATTTTTACAGATTTCAAGTACCCTAAAAGCCCTGAAACTCTGACAAGTCTTGAATATAATGATCTGAATTTAATCAAATGAAGGGATTTTGTGAGGTAAAGCAGCCCTACTGTTTTCCAGTTGTGTGTGTTTACCATTCTATATAAAATAGGTTGCTTTATTGCTGTAAGATTGCTAATTTGAGCTTCTTTCTTTAATCCAAAAGCAGCAGTATGCTATTTTTGCCAGTGTTTTGCCTGCAGCAAGCAATACACTGTGGTCTAATTTTCAATTCAGATATCACAGCAGGTACAGTGAGAGACTACAGGAGGAGCACAGGGAGACCACAGTGGGAACTGGAAGACTTCTTACCCACGCAGGCCCCTTGTCTGAAAGACATGAGGGGGCAGAAAATGCTGTGAATGTGCTGAGATCCATGTTGGATGGGGAAGCTTCTCTTCAGCTGGAGTGTTCCTTCATTGTCTACCACCCTGCCAATGTGAAAGTAGTAAAACTAATTACATTCAGTGTAACAAACAAGTTTAAATGAAGATGTTTTCATACGATGCTCAGTAAAGACAAATCTGCCTTTTTAATCAGCCTGACCTGTACAGTAGCAGCTTGTTGACGCAGGCGTTGACCAGCAGGGAGGGGTCTCTGGCCTCCCGGCTGATCCAGGACCGAGCAGATATGCTGCAGATGGAGCTGCCTTCACTCACCACCAGCCGCTTGGCTTTGGTAAGCTTCCCTATGGGGGAGGGGGAGGGGGTGGGGGGTGAAGAGCCACAGAAAGGCCAACAGAGACACATCAGCTGTTTTCTCTCATTATTCAGAGACGTTGATTAGAATATCTAATGTAGTGTGTGGACACTCTGCTGTCATCATGGTGGAAATGCTCAAGCCGTACCTGTTGCCATGTCAAAGAGGAAGGAAAAGATGCTCCCCCTGTCATCTCCAGCCCAGAGGATCCTCCCCGGAGCATCAAAGGAGAGAGACAGCACGCGGCCTGTCAGCTTACTGGAGCCCCCCTTCACCTTCTTCCCAGTGGAGATGTTAACCACCTGCAGGTGGTGCTTGCTGTTTCCCACCTGGAACACAGGACCAGGAGTGAAGACCTTCATCATTTCCACAGCGCGTCACTGAGAAGTCATCTGGGAAAAGGACTAGCTGTTTTCCTCTGACTGCTGAAATTTAAATCCACCTCTGTCATGTTTGGTTTAATAGGTGTGAATGAACTGATGCTACGCTTTCATTTACCGTCCTCCTCTTCAGGTAAAACATTTAAAAGTACAAAAACAAAAAGGTTGGATCAAAAACCCATCAAGACATTTACTATTTTAGCTTCGGTTTTCAAAGCTGACATTTAATTCTGAAATTTAAATCAATGTCTGCAGTGTACACACTCATGCATTATTTACAATAAGATAAAAGGCTTCCATCTGGAGGTTATTTCCTCTGCGTGTTCGGTTTGAAGGTACACTTCACTCACATAAATAAGAAATCATTTGAAATAAAACATGTTACAATTAATGTCATCTTTGAAGAGGAAATAAAAGCTTCTCGTGTCATTTGACATTTCTGTGTAATTCAAAACAAATAAAAGGCAGCACACCATTTGAAAACTACATGTTGGGAAAATTGACTTCATCTGTATCTCTGCCTGAATCAGAAAGGGCACTGTGGTAAAAATGACCTACAGATACATGGAAAGACAGGTATTTTAGTATGATTTAGGTTGAACCAGAAACCTCTTTCACAAAGTATTCAGAAAATCCTGATATTGGTTATTTCTCTGCTTGCCACAAACAGGCTTTTGAAGTTTTTTTTTGTTGTAATGACTGACAAAAAAGACTCAGACTGTAAAAACCTGGAATTGAACTTCAACCCCCCAGTTTCCATCTGTGAGGCTGACAAGCTGTCTACTAGGCTTAAAACCTTCCTGTTTGATAAATCCTATATTTATAATTAATCTAATTTTCATTAGAGCTGAATTACATTTACTGGAATCAGTTGTCCTGAATCTGGACCTGAAATGATCTGGATTAGTTGCTTTGTCCAAAGCTTTAAGATGTCTTGTGTTGTTCAGTACCAAACTTCCAGGATACAGTTTTTATTTTGTTCGTCACTAATGAATGATTGATTCAGGCTTATAAAACTCCTAAACTCAAACGATGAACCACTGTTGTGTTGACAATTACCAGAAAATTGCAAAAGGATGTTTTCATCATTTTCAGAGGCATCTATCAGTTATTTATCTGGTATATTGTTGCCATCTTAAAACAACTTGCTTCTCTCAAATTTCATAGCAAATGCCATTTTCTAAACCTTTATACTGAGCTTCACATTAAAGGGATATTTTGAAGTGATGCTCTATCAGTTTTTTAATCTACAGTAAAGACCACGCCCACTGGTGACATCACTCAAAGCAGGTGGAGCCTTTAGTAACAGGAAGAAGTCCTCTGACTGCAGCAATAGTCAGATCAGAATAGACACCGCTGCAGATCAGTGACAATCTAGCAGCTGATTTTAGGGGATTAAAAATTTTTTTGATCAATATTTAAAAAATTTAATAACACCAATGCATTGGAACACTGCATTACCCGTTAGTACATCTCTAAAATTTGGCATGAGATCTGTCTCTCCTGATCTGACTATTGTACATTTTAGCAAAAAAACTATCTGGAATGGGATCTTTACATAGTTTTTTTCAGACATCTGCCAAAAAACTCAATTTGTTCTCATTTCATTTAGTTGAATCAGCAAAAAAGGCCATAGATAACACTGTTTAACATATAAAATTGTATTTTCGTACCAACAAGTGATTCTAAAAGAGTTATTAGCTGAACAGCATCTTTCAGATCATTGATGGAATTTTGTTTTTGTCTTTAACATGGGAATAAAGGGCCTGTGCTTTAGAAGAGTGGACGTCTACCAACCAGAAGGTTTCTGGTTCAGTTTCAGCACCTAACACCACATGTCTTCCCCTCTTCTCCCAATGAGATCGCTCTGGTTAAAAAACCTATAAAGACATGACTGCTGTAAATAGTTTGTTTGTTTGTTTATAGATCTGATCCTTCTTCTTTTGTCTTCTACTTGTCCACTTTCCTCATGTTTTAAGCACAATCTGCACATTTTGCTGCCACACTCAGGTGCATGGAATAAAAAACATGAATTAATAGATCTGTACCCTATACCACAAAATTAGCTTGTCATGTTTTGGGCCTCTGTCCCTTATCAGACTAGCGCTCCACAGCTATTTACCATAAATAGAAATGAATTTTCTGCCAGAGCTGACCCCTGAATGCATTCAAAGTACTACAATGAGATATTTTTGATGATTTTCTGGTAAATAAAAATTAAATTCAATGTAAACAACTATGTGCTGCAAGAAGTAATGGCGGTGTAAAGATGGGTTAAAATAATTGCATGAACCACTATGCCATTTTGGAGATGGAAGCTGTTTTAAAGTTGCACAAACACACTTTGAGCATTGCTACACTTGCACTAGTCATTAGCACATCAGTCCTTTAAGATGTAAATACAATTTCTCCTAACTCCAAACTGAGGTCACTTAGAAAGCTAACCAGAACTGAAAGATAGCAATTACTTGTAACTTTTAAAGAGAAATGCATTTCAAAATGGCAGAAAATTATCTTTAAGGATGGTTAGAGACATGTAAAAAAGATTAACCAAAAACAAAAACAACTAGGAGTCAATCCACCAGGGTAATTAAGATTCATGGTAAATGGCCTGCACCTGTAGCACATTTTTTTATCAAGTCCAAGGACTCCCAAAGCGCTTCACACTACATTCAGTCATTCACCCACTCACACACTGATGGCAGTAAGCCACATTGTAACCACAACTTCCCTGGGAGCAGACTGACAGAAGCTGGAGCTGCAGCAGACAAGGTGGGTGAAGTGTCTTGTCCAAGTCAAAGTAATAGACAACGGCTCTACCTACTGCTGCTTTATGAACAAGCACTACAAATATGTCATGATTAGAAGAGACTCACCACAGTGAGGTTATTATTCATTGGCTGGAAGGTGCAGCAGAGCAGCTCACTGGATTCTGGGTCTCTGACTTCTCGAATACACCGACCGTCCTCCGTGTTCCAAATGCGTAGAGTACCATCTAATGACGTTGACACAATGATGTCGTTGCTCAGAGACCAAGCGAAGTCTGTGACAGGACCCCCGTGTCCTTTCAGGATCACCTTTACACTAGGAGGAGGTGGGGACAGCGTCATAATGGACAGGGTGCCGTCCAACGAGCAGCAGGCAAGGAGGTGTTTATCATCGTTAGCAAACTGCAATCGTGGAACTTAAAATGAAGAAAGACAAAGTGAAAGTTATGCTGATGTTAAGTGTGCAAAAATGAATATTAATAATAATGATCAATTATTTATATACCAGCAGAGACAACATGTTGGTCAAATATGTGGTGCATGCCAGCAAAAGCATAATTTTCACTCAAAGTTGTGTCCCCTGCCATGGCACGACTGGCCTCTGCCACTGAGGTGGGCACCAGACTGCCCGGAGGCCTGTGGACACACAAAAAACCAAACTCTTTAAAAATATAATTAATACCTCACAGACCTCATTTAAAGATGGCAACTCAAAGTAAAAGGCCCATTTATAACAAAGAACTCGAGAGCCAAAAACAATTTGGTAACTAACAAAACAGGACAGCTCATTAGAGAAACAAATCAAGGGGCTAATAAACAAAACGCTGAATGGGAATATAAGAAATCTTTCTTTAGACTCTTCTGCAAACCTCTCATCATAGACGGCTCTGTTCATCTGGGCTTGTAGCTGGTAGGAGCCTCTGCTGACAGAGCGACGATGACCGCGAGCCCCTTGGGCACGAGGGTCCTCCTCAAAGTCCTGCAGAGAGCGAAGGAGAAGAGCCATAGGGGACAAAGAACCTCAAAGAAGTGAGTAAAAAGTGAACACAGAAACAGGCCCACAAATAACAGTAAAACATGCATTTCTACTTGTTTAAAACTTACTACAACTAGTGAATTTTTAGGTTAATGATAATGCCCATAAAAATTAAATGCCCGCCATTTCAACCAAGCTGCTCAGATTAATATATCCAGCAACCCAGGAGTTGCCTTGTATTTTGTGTTTTTAAGCTCCAAATCAAATTCAGACACCTCTACTCATTTCTCTCCCCTACTGTCTCTGTCCCTGCTGTTTCTCTGAGTCTGACCTCCATTCGGTCCAGTGTGGTTCGGGAGCTGCGCACACTGCTGGCCCTGAAGCTGCTCTGCTCAGACAGGGGCCCGTAGCGCAGGGCCAACAGCTGGCTGCGCAGCCTCAGGTACTGCCTGCGCAGACCTGGTTCAAAGCCACACTTGGCGTTCTCCCTGAGCAGCTGGCTGCGTCGGCGGATGTACTGAGTTCGGAACTGGGGGAAGGTAGGCGTGCGGTAAGCATTGTACCTGGAGAGGGGAAAAAAGTGACAACTCACAACCGATCTATACACAGTCACACATGTGAATGGGTTCTTCTTTATCATTTTAAAGAATTAAAGCTGTATGACAGTCTTACCTTGCGTCCACTGCCAACACCTGCTGCCAAACTGCTGCCATTCCACAAACACTGTGGGTTGAGATGAAGCCACTAGAGTCCTGTAATGTTGCACAGAAATTCATATTTACACAAATAAACAACGCCTTTAGGCCAGCAATCCTCAACTGTGGGTCATGAACCTGTATTCAGTTGGTTTCTAGGTCTTTGCCTGGGCTAAAGTGGTTTTTTAAAAATCTATTCACCTTCCCATTCCTTTCCAGTAGGTGGCGATAACACCCTGTAATGTGATTTTACATCCACCATTACACACCATAAAAGAAGACCTTCAACGTCTGATTTTATGACACTAGATGAGACTTTATTTAGGACAAAAACCTCTGCTAAAACTTCAAACTTTGAGAGTCTTGTAAGGGAAAAAACCCTCACCCAATTCTTCTAGTAATTCCTCCAAATGATGTCAGTGACTGACCTCTGCTTGAAGTGAGTGCCGCTTCCTTCAAATAATGATGATTTTTCCACATTTACTTACTGATAAAGAATCCTTTTAAATTTCACTTTGATTAATTTATTTGGGTTGAAACTGATACTTGAAACACTCCACTGTTTGTGGGTAAAATGTACTTTTTAAGTATTTCATCTATTGTGAATGAAGACACCAACTGAGTCTGTTAGGAATGTCTGTTAATGAGATGTGGTTGTTTTGTGATTAATGTGTGAACGAATGACTAGTTTAACAGGATGTAGTTATAATCTGAGTGGCTTCTTATCTAGCGCTACATATTTAGAGTCTTTTTGAATGTACTTCTCAGTAGTTTGATTTATTTCATGTTTGTACCTGAAAATAGTCGATTCTATTTCAATGACTGAATTTATTGAAGTGAAGAGTTTTGGTTTAAAGTAAAATGCAGCTAATTAAAAAATAAACAATGGTATTTCTCTCTCTAGCGCCACCACGTTATGGTTGATCACTAAAGTTTTTTTGTTTTGGCGTATTGTGATGTTCTACTCTGCTGTCTCAGGTTCAAACTGCACCCCAATTTAAAATTTAAATTAAAATGAATTCAAAATAAATTCGAGAATTGTCATTTCAGTCAAAATGTTTCCTTCATTTGTGTCATGGCTTCTTATTAAGGGGGAATGGTGGTGGGTCCCAAAGCCAGACCAGTTGATTTAGGCACTTCATGAATACAGAGCTGAGCTAACACAGATCTATCACACAAACCTCCCATCCTTACTTAGTGCTAAATCGAGTAATGATGCATCTTGCACCACAGGGGAAAACATAAAGTTGTTGGACTTTTGTATCGCAGTTCGCTGTTGACGTTTATAGAAATTTCCAAAAGGTTACAATTGTCAAATGTGGCAAAATAAATGTGCCTTTTTGTATTTAGGTCCCTATAAAACCCAGAAGAGATGAGCCTACAGTCGGAAAGCTGACTAGCAATTAGCATACGAGCAACGTCAACTTTAGCGTTTCCTCGCTTGAAAAATAGGTTTGCAATTAAATGTTCGACTTGAAAAAAATTAAGCAATTATATAGCAGCTTTATACAACCTAAGAAGCCTATATTGCGACACCGCATCAAAGAAGGAGGCTAAAATTAATAGTAAAACGACTCACCTTCCTTAGCTTTCCTCCATTGCTGCGTTTCCTGTCAAGTCACGTGACCACCGTGACCAACCGGTTGAGTGATGCAGAGCCTGAAATGAAACCCTTACATTCCAGCGATTCTGGGACACGTTTTTTCCCCCCAGTATTCATTTATAAAACATTTGAGATTTAACGCTTAATTTAGGTTCCCTGTAAATCAGATTATAATAAATTATTTATTACATGATAAAAACAAACAATACCTTAAAATGATCTAATCCTATTGAACCAATACTGTATTTATATTTTCTCTAAAGGGAAATAGGTTCTGTTTTTGACTCAACTTTACTTCAAAAAGTAAAAACTGTTACTATGGACACAGAAACAAAATGTAAAAATGTTATAGGGGATTTACATCCCAGATGAACATCTTCATTGTTCAAAATGATATGTTAAATGACATTTGCTGTATTTTTTATGTGTAAGTTTTCATTTTAAGAAAGTGTCACTTTATAGGCTGTTTTAGAAGATCTCTGTTTCTTGCTGGATTTCTATTTTTATATAAATAGGATGGTATAGAACTGTTTTATGACATGCCACTGGAAACAATTACATCTGTTAAAAATACTCACTTTGATTGAGAGTAAAACACTTTCTTCATTTTGAAGTGATCAAATCAAGTAAAGTTTATGCTATCCTAAGCTTTAATGGGAGTCACATACTTATTTCTTTAATTTACTCTTTTTAATGTCATTATTTAAGTATATTTTTGCAATGGAGTGTCATTACATTATATGAATTCCATTAGATCTTATTTTAGCTACTTATTTTTTGTAGGATCAGAATTTTCTTAATCACAGAGGAGATCTACATGATTTATGTGATTTCATTTTTGGGAGTCAAACAGCCTTTTTGACAAATAAAAATGTATTAAATCTGTGATTATCTTAAAAAAACAGGTAAAATCTGACACTGAGGCTGGTTTAGTGCATAATATGAATTATTTGTAAAACAATGTAAATATTTTTTGTTTCTTCATGTTTTTTTCCTCCTTTGATATTGTGTCATTTCTGATCTGAGTTTGCTGAGACAGGTGTGAACAAGCTCTGATTTCAGCATATGAAATGTAAATGAGATACTTTTTTGTTTTATTCCTATTTCTTTATATTTCTTTTTTATATCAATCAGATTGTAAATAATAATTAATAAAAAAATATTTCATTAATTCATCCATAATTTGGTCATTCCATGTAACTCACGTCCAACCTTGTGAACCTACAACCTTCAAAAACCAGAGGGGAACAATAACTGGTTGGTCGTCAACAGCAATATATTTATTTGTCCAATAAATAAAGATTAGTTTTCTAATATCACAATTACTTTTTAATGTTTGTGGGGAAAACATTTTTTTTTTATTACAAAATGGAATAATTTCAGATCATGTTGAAATTGATAAAAAAATCAAATTGATATCCAGCTGTGCCATGATGAAAATGCGTTCTTGTCGTGTACAATAGGTGAACACACAGTTCCAGTAAGTTCACAATGGCAGTATTACAAGGTCAGCTCTGAGGTTTCGCCTGGCTCAGCAAAGACCTGCAGAGCTGCGGGGTGTGCTGCTCAGCTGACGGGGCTCTTTGCTTGTTCACAGTGCTCTTTCTCGAAGGGGCCCCTGTGGCTGAACCATTCAGAAGCTCAGGCCATAAATGACCCGAGGCGAGCACATTAAGCACTGCATTCTCAAAAAAAGAGCATTGACTTTGGACAGCAGCCAAAATGCCAGGAACGAAAGGTGAGAAACATGCAACACCAAATTTTAAATGTTAGTGTATCTGTATACAACACGTTAAAAAATAAAATGTACATAATCAGATAAAATAAAGGAAGACCTGTTTGATAAACATCATATTCCATTTTCAGGTAATAAATCGGACAAGAAGTCAGCTACCAAGGTAGGAAAAGTATCTCTGAACTTCTAAAATCTGTTACCTTTAATTTTTTTAAATTTTGGTTTTGTCCTGATTAATGTTTCTATAATTCTACAGCAACCTCAGAGTCCAAAAGAACAGCCAAAGAAAGGTGATCAGAAAGGAGATGATAACAAGAAGCAAGGAGGTAAGCATTTATTCTAACCCTGTGAATTTAGTCTAATAATAATGAAAAAAAAAAAACTACTTTTGAACACTCAAAGAGTTGCTGTGTCTGGTGAATTGAAGAGTGACAGATGTGTTCCCAGTGAAGATATCTGTCTGTTTTCTCTCCTCGCAGGACAGCCGAAGGGAGAGAAGCAGTAACTTCCAGGCCTTTGTGAAGATGGCTTTGGAGACGCTGCTAGGGTCCTGCCGTCGTAAACATGGGGGACCTCGAGGAAGATAGGGCTGAGTGTCCCACCCTTCCCCTGATGCACTTTCCCCTAAACCAGCTGACTGTGCTGCTGTGCAGCCCTGTAACTCGTCTGCTCACCTCCCCCAGGGCAGAAAGAGAAGCTGCTCTCCATCCATCACCTGTTGTTCCTCCCCATCTTCTTCTGTCCAGCCCTCTCTGTCCACTCTTTCTGAGGAACAGTCAGCCTGTTGCAACCCATCAAGGCAAACATTCATTTTTGTAAATAATGATTCAAATAAACAACTATTTATTACAGCAGTCTGTGTAATAACTTCTCACATCATCTCAGGGTTATTGGGGCGGTGTCTAGCTCAGTTGGTAGAGTGGCCGGTCTGGTAACCAGAGCGTCGTGGGTCAATCCCACCTCCAGCTGGGTTACTTTGTTGTTGTGTCCTTGGGCAAGCTCCTATGTGGACTTTTTTTCTATGTATCAGTGTTTTATAAATGTTTCAAATGATAGTTCAGTTTTCTAAACTATGATCTATGGGTGGTGTTCCACAACCTTTGTTAGTCTTCTGAACCCTCCTTCCTCCTATAGACCCCTGACCAGCAAACTTTTTCAGCCAATAGAATTCAAATCTCCACATTGTTGGCTGTCGTCAATGTGCATGCACTTGGTGCAAACCTGTAGAGGTGGGGGCCATGCGACTCTCCAGGTCTTCCTGTTTGCAGTCTCAGCTGGTCATGGAGAAGTCAGAGCTAATTGAGAGTCACAAGGCACGGTTTATGACCAGAGTGACAGCCGTGTGCACAGAGGTGACGCACGGTTAATAACTGGAGACCAGAGTGACGCGCTGTGGTGCACGCGTGTAGAGGTGGGGCTATAGAGAGCAGGAGGGGGTAGAATGGATGTTTTGGGAGGGGCCGTGGTACATTGGGATTTAAAAACTGCTCTCTTGCTGAAACGCTCCATATATCACCTTTAAGGACAAAAATGTTAACTTCCAAAAAACTGCTATAAAAATAGCACAGGTTAAAAAATATTCTTTTGCATTTTTCATTTAGTCAAGGTGCTTTTTATATTTTAAAAGAAGTTATTTTCCATAAAACTAATTTTGCCTGGCAGGTGGATAATTATTTAAATCAGTCTTGGATTTGATGAAACAAGGATTTTATGTAATCAATCAATTCTCCAGCTTATTTTACAAACGCTATTCAAGATGGCTGCCACAGCTAACCTAGCTATAGCAAACACTGTCATAAATATTAAGCTAAAATGTAATGTTTTAGTAGCGAACAGTCATTCGAAACACATACTGTGTGTGACGTTATTTACAAGATGTGACCAAAACAGTTTTATCAACTTTAACATTTTCAAAATAGGATGATCCTAATTTAAAACTCTTGCTGTTGAAAGTCTGTGGTTGATACACTACCTAGGCCTTTAATGAACACTCAATCAAACAAAGACAGTTTCCAGGATTTATGTAAAATTTTATATATATATAAAAAAGTTCACAGAGCTTCACATTCACAGGGACAAAACAATGAAAAAGCAAAAATGTGATAAAAATATTTACAATATCTGTTGTACTGAGTGGTATCACTGTAGGCCTGCAGATACTGAACACAGGAACAAACATTTGAGCTCTAATCTAAAACCTAAAAAATCTATGTCACACACACACACAAAACACACACACACGTTCTTTCATCTGGTCAACAATAGTCACGTAATTTATACAAGCAGCTGTGTAATGAAAACCTGTAGTTAGGAGAAATAATGTTATATAACATAATGTATTATTTCACTTTGAAGCTGTGTACAAAATTGAAAGAGGAGGTTATTATTTCGCTATACAGTAATAGATGTCAAATACCCTGATTTTTCACTTTTATTTTCAGTATAGGAGAGTAAAAATACAAATATGTTCTTTCTTTTTTTAAGGAAATAAGTTCATCTTTAAGAAATTATCAATATAGCACATGACAAAATTCAAACACTATAAGGTTACTGCACTACAAAAATTAATTCATAGACTTTCTGATTATTTTGAAGTATCTAAAAATCACAAAAAGGAAAATTATTACTGGTGACAGAGCCATTTCTGCCTTCTCATTCATAAAGTCAGCTCTTATAATAGTCTCATGATTTTTCATACTTTTCTTACTGCTAGAAAATCTGAAGAGAATAATCTGTTACAGAGAATTTTGAACTGAAAAAGCACCAAACAAATGTAAGATGTTTGGACTGTTTGAATTCAATGCAATCTAATATGATTCAAGGTATAATGTCCTAATCTGAAGTTCTACAAACAGCGATCCAGACTCACAATAAAATGTAATTTATTCCTCCTTTGCTCCACATGTCGAGCACGGTTCACTAAATTCAATATTTTGAGTTTTGATTACGCTTTTAGTAAGAATGACAAACAAGCTGAGCTGAAACACTCTGGATGTGAGACGTGAACATTCTGGACAGACAGGCTGAGAAAATCAGAGAATTGAAAGATGAACTATTGCATTATTATTTCTGGTCATTTAAGTGGATTTGCTGACTATAAGAAGACTACAGAATGTCACTGGTTTGATCTTTTAAACATAAAAGTGTGTCTAGAAGGGGATAACACATCTGGAGGGCATCTGTCTCGTGGGTTGGATCATGGGTCTGCAGAGAGGAGCAGCTGAGAGCTATTGATTGTGAGTCAGTTAGACAATACATAGTAACTGCTGTCACAACAGGAGGGCTCGACAAGTGTGGCTCGGATGAAAATGGTGTGAAATGAAGAAATAAAAGAAAGAAACAAGGGTTATCTTGTTTTCTGGATATAAAAACGAGTCTGCAGCAGGTTAGAATTACAGATGACCACGCCAACATGCAGCGCAACCTGTGCACTGCAGGTTGGTTTAGGTCTCTCCGGTCTGATGCAGGGTAGTCACAGTGGAACAGTGGAAAACCGGCTTCTCATTATTGCTTCCTTCACTTCTTCTTCGCCTTGTTATTAGAGAATGAGTCGGTAGACTATCCAGCATCCGAATGTGACCCAGTGGCTCGTCCAGCTCAGCTCTGACCACTTCTGAATGGTGTGATGGGTAATATCGTCCTGCAGAGGAAACCATGCAACATTTAACACTAGTAGAATGATGCAATAAGAGAAGTAGATCCATTGTTTCAGAGTAAACATCATCTAGTGCAACAAATATCAACTGGTTGGTGGGCCGCAGACCCTGAGATAAAAACATAAAATAAAGGGAATGTTATCTTTTTATATTCCTAAACAGTGATAACATCCTATAATGCTATTTAATATCCATCATTTAAACACCACAGAAGAAGACCTGCAGGGTTTGATATGCTAATGACAAAAAGCAGGTGTGACTCAGGTGTGCTTGATGAGACCTAAGTTTTCTCATATTGAGAACAAAAACCTTAGAGTGCTGAGGTGTTGGCAGGTGAACCTGAACATGTTGAACTGTAATTATTAAGAAAATAATCACCCTGACCTGCATATTTTCAGCTTCAGGAACTTGTAAGGTCTCAGCTGTATGAATGGGTTTACTAATATTTATTTAGATCGATTCAGGGTTTAATGACATTGCTTTTGGATTATCAAAATATTTAGTATTGCACCTATAGAGTAGCCAAACAAACTGTTTAAGTTTAATCTCTTAATTCAACATACCTGTAGACAACCTTTAGTCCTAGTGTATGAATAAAAACTAAAGCCTGTTACAACCATCACACCAAATTTATCATCTCTGAGCAGAGAAAAGCAAGCCCACAGTGACTATATGATAAAAAACTGTGACTGGTTGTTCTGGAGAGGAGCACCAATAAAGTCTTAAATATTATTCTTTATGTGACTGCAAAAGTGTGACGATGAGGATGAAAGGTGCAGCTTTTCAGTGAGTGGATACAAGCGGATGTGGGGAAGGAAACTTCTGGGGAAAGGAAACCACAGAATTTAGACTTTTTCTTTGAGACATTCAAACGTGCACATCTTTATCAAGGATTCACATGCATACAAATTATTGCCTCATTTCTGTAGCAGAATAATTTCCATAACTTATTTGACTCATTTTTAAAATGCTCTTGGATGTTTTTTGAACCTCTCAGATTTTATTTTTTAAAATGTGAACTTCCTCAGTGGAGCGGTCTTATCTCACCTCCTCCTCCTCCATGTAGTCCACGCTGGAGTTGAACACCGAGCCCAGGTATGTCAAGTGAAGTACTGCCAGAGCACTAAACGCTATGTTAATCAAATGCACCCACAGTTTCTGCAGATAAAGAAAGCATTTTAGTAGATAGATTACACAGTCTGGATTAGACAGATTATTTACAGAATGTGACTCCTAATAAATATTTAATATATCCTCCACAGCTTAGTGAAATAATGAAGGAATGCATAAAATATAAAACCACGATTTCATGGCTGTCCGTGTATCAACTGTGAAAAGAACTGTAACACGCCGTGCTTCAGACAGGCTGAGTCTGTTTGGCATCAATCATTATTTTAACTCCATACTGCTGTGATGTGTGCATTAAGTGTAAAAGATATTTCTTTCTATTAAAGGGATATTTAGGTTATTTTGAAGTGGTGTTGTATCAGTAATCTATCTACAGTAAGACCCACTTTGAGTGATGTCACCATATGTAGCTAAATAACTGATAGAAGGCCACTTCAAAATAACCCAAATATCCCTTTAATCTTTCCAGTAAATTCATAGAATAAACAAATTGACAACCAGGAAGAAGGCAGGAAGAAGTGGATGTGTTTTAACTAAAGCAGGTGTGTACAGTAGATATTAAAAACCTATTTTAACATGTTTTAGTTACACAATAAATATAAGGTCTCACCCCCTCCAGTAATAAACCAAACAAACAAAGTGGTTGAAATGCCAAACAAAAGCTGCATAAAACACATACTGGAAATATCACAGCTTGAGGTTAAGACTTCATTTTCTTTTTATGCACAGCTTGAACAATTGTTCAATATGAGTGACATAAAAGTACACAAACAAAAAAATATATAAAAAATATAATATTGCATTATAAAAAATTCTACATTAATTAAAGTCTTTTCCTTTTTCAATGTGCTTTCTGAGCCAGAAAACAAGGCTCTTGATTTACCGGTTGGTTTACATTCCAATCCTCACCTATGGTGATGAGCTTTGGGTGCTGACTGAAAGAACATGATCACAAGTATAAGTGTATGAAATGAGTTTTCTCTGCAGGGTGGCTGGTCTCAGCGTTTGAGATGGGCTGAGGAGCTCGGACATCTGCAGGGACTCAGAGTAAAACCACCGCTCCTCCACATCGAGAGGAGCCAGCTGAGGTAGTTTGGGCATCTGGTAACTAGAATGATTTTTATGGGAGGGTTTACGTATTTTATTTAATCTTATTTTATGAATCTGTGTCAAAGACGAATTTCTGTTTTATTGTAAAACAGACAATAAAGCTATCCATCCATCCATCCATCCATCCATCCATCCATCCATCCATCCATCCATCCATCCATCCATCCATCCATCCATCCATCCATCCATCCATTCATCCATCCATCTCTGATCTGGATGCTTCCCTAGGGAGATGTTTAGGGCCCAGGTCATCCCAGGACAGCTGGAGGGAGTATATCTCCAGGCTGGCCTGGGAACATCTTGAGGTCCCATAGGAGGAGCTGGTGGAGGTGGCTGGGAGAGGACGGACTGGGATTCCCTACTCAGGATGTTGCCCCTGCGACCCGAATTTGGATGAGTAGAAGAAAGCAAGACGAGGTGAGGCTTCATTGGCTCCCTGCAAGATCTAGAATTGAATTTAACAATGTAATTCTAACTTGTAGGGGTAACCGCAGTTCTGAGGAAGAGAGGTTGAGATCAGGATTCAATCCCTGGTCCAAGCCATGTGTCAAAGTATCCTTGGGCAAGATAGTGAACCCCCAACTGCCTCCCAGGTGCTATGAAACTGACTACCCTCTGCCTCTCAGTGATGGGTCAAATAAAACAAATTCCACTACCTTGTACTGTGGTATATACGTATGTGGCCACAAATCACTTCCCCTCTCCTTCTAAACCTCTCAAAGTTCAGACTCCATCTTCTATCAGAGATCTTTGTGTTCCAGATGTCTCATCAGAGCACTTGGCTCTCAGACTGAAGGTTATCTTGTGGTTTCTACAGTTTCTAATGGTTATGGGAGGCAGAGCTTTCAGTTCTCAGACTCCTCTCTGGAGGAACCAGCTTTTATCCATGAGGCAGACACCTTGTCTACTTTTAGGACTAGGCTTCATACTTTCCTCTTTGACGAATCCCTTAGTCAAGAGTTATCTTGGGTTATCCTGACTCATCCCTTTAGTTCTGCTATGGACTCAGACTGATGGAGGACTCTCATTTAATTAAATTACAACTGAATTACATTTATTGCAACTCGGAGTAGAGTCGCTGCTCCTCCATATCGAAAGGAGCCAGTTGAGGTGGTTCGGGCATCTGGTAAGGATGCCTCCTGGACGCCTCCCTCGGGAGGTGTTCTGGGTATGTCCTGCCGGCAGGAGGCCCCCAGGACAAGCTGGAGGAAATACATCTTCAGTTTGGCCTGGGAACGCCTGGGCGTCCCAGCTGAGGAGCTGGTGGACTTGGCCGGGGAGAAGGTGGCCTGGGCTGCCCGACTTGGAATGCTGCCCCCGCGATCCGGACCCGGATAAGCGGAAGAAGGCGAGGCGAGGCGAGGCAATCAGTTGGCCTGAATCTGGATTTGAAATTATTAGAATTTGTTGTTTTGTTCAGAATTTTGAGATGACTTGTTTTGAACTGGAGCTTTAGAAACTGAATGGAATTATCATCATAGGATGATTTGGTGGAAAATAAGGGGGAGAACCTTCCATTCATTTCATCTTAAAAGACAGCTGTGATGCTCGTGTAAATGAGAATTTAATCATAGAGGTACTGCAATTAATGATACATTTTTTGGTGGGGGATTGGTATAATTGTGTCTAATCTAACTGGCACTGATTTTGTCCAGTTTAGGATGAGAAAAACATTATCACATGAGAGATCACAGCTCCTGACCAGAGAGAAGAGTGACTAAAAGACAAGAGGTCTTCTGAGAGCTGGACTACAATAACAATTTAATAAAAATATTTATGAAGACATTATGATTTCTTTACTGTTTGATGTATATAATAAGGCCAAAGCTGTGTGTGCTTCAACTGCACCACATTTTTAGTGAATTGGTGGTACAGATTTTTACCAGCAACATTTTCAGTCAGATGAAAATATTTTGCTTCATTCATTATCACTAGTGGTGATATGTGGTTTTTTGCACATCTGAACACCGACTTGCAAAAATGCGCCCCAACAAAAAACATTTCACCAGCCGCCACTGGTAGCATGACGCTCGGCTCTCAGTTGAGCCGTGACACCAACACCTAACTGGAGATAATCACAGACACCCGCAGCTAAAACTGGAGGAGATGGGAGTCAACTTACTTCTGTTGTTTTAGTATTAGTAGTACTAGTAGTAGTAGTTGTTGTTGTTATGTGGCTGTAGTATACACGCTGTCTGAATCCTCATAGTCTCGACGTTTGATTTGGTAAAAGAAATCATTAATTTGTACAAATGCATGCACAATGCTACCTCAGTTACATTAAGCTGAGCCAAGGTACTGTGCATGCATAGCTGTTTGTCTCTATGTGTGACCCTGTGATGGACTGGTAACCTGTCCACTGATCGAGGGAGACACACACCAGCTCCCTGTGACTCTGCTCAGGATCAGGTGGAGACAGAATGATGGATAAGGAGCTACACCACTGTAAAATAATACTGCAGCATGAAAGAAAAATGCAAATCCTTTTACCAAATAAGAACTCCATAGTCTCTACAGTCAGCTGACAAATATCTCAACAAATAACCTCACCTTGAATTTTATTTTGCTGCTTAACAAACAAGGTGCTAATTCAAAGTGTGTTGCAGCTGGTAAAACTGGCTCCAATTCATTTGAATATATCCTATAACATTCATATTCACAAGCTATTACCTTTGTGTTTTGGTGACTGCAGTTTGGCGGACACTTTCTTGACAGAACGCATGCATCAAAAATAACTGCAAGCCTCTTCCGTAAAACTGAAACACAAAACAAAACCAAAGTGTTAGAAAAAAAAAATACAAGTCCTTTCCAACGAGGAAAATTAAAAGCACTGCGGTGAACAGAAACAGCATGTCATAGAGGGTGCAATTAACCATTACTGCTGAGATAAGCACTTTCTCCAAATGGAAAGGTTCTAATGTGGAAAAAAAAAGAAAATACATTAGGAAGACTCATACCGTGCTCGATGTATGTAATAAAACCCAGAGACATTAGCACTGCACCCAGATGAAAACTCAAACCCTGAAAGGAATGAAAATTTGATTCAAAACAAAAACATTACATTATTTTATATGAGCGCATTTAATAGCAAAAATAAATCTTATAACAGGGCTCACATGCAGGAGGGCGCTGGCTGTGTACGTCACCATAACAGCAGAGAACATCCCAAATTTGAGCGCGCTCCTAAACACATCTGTAAGACGAGAGTAACACCTCGCATAAGAATTTGTTTGTATGAAGTCAGCTGCAGCCATCATTAGAACTCACAGGTGTGCAGAAAGCGAGACATGGGCAGGTTCCAGGAGGTTACCACCTCCACCATCGAGCGAGGAAACTCGATGTTGAGGGGCTTTGATACACTCATATCCCTGAGACACAAAAAGTAAACAAGTGGAGGCTGTTTACAAATGCAGAAAACAAGAGTGGTTGATCTTAAAGTTTCACATGTAGCTGACCATTTGAGGTTATCTTTCTCCTCTGTGAAGCCTCCCCCAGCAAGAGTCGCTGTAGTCTCGCTCAAGTAGCCAACAAAGTAATTACTGAAGTGGAAAGACATCGTGTTCTCATACGCCAGCAACCACCTAGCACAGAGGCATCACAACAGGAAGAGACATTCATTTTATTTCAATACAGGGTTTATTCACCTTTACCAAGATAAAGTCTAAGCAGTTTCATGGTGAATGTTCTAGATATTCCAGCACTGGTGACAATTTACACGTAGCTGTTTTTGTACTAAAACCTATTTTTTTAGTTTCGGTTCTTGGCGATGGTGCATTCAATGACAGAAAAAGAAAAACTATACACACACATATGTATATATATATGTATATATATATATCAAACCTTTGAATTTCAGATTGTCCAATCACAGTTCAAACTGATCATGCTAAACATTTGCCAATTCCAATCCCCAGCTGACTTTTTGATGCATCTTTGGTTTCAAATGCTTTATTAAAAATTGAAGCATTTTCAAACACTTGAAAATACCATGTTAAAATTCAATCATTTAGGGATTTAAAACACTTGTGAGAACTCTGAAAATATGAATTTATTCAAGCTAAAATACTTACTTTGACAGCATCCCTCTGAAAAGCAACAAGGTAAAGAAAACATCAGTGATACATTACGATTACACACGTTTTGTTGATGTTTGATGATTTACGTCTCACCAAACTTTTCAGTGTGATGAAATGGTGAATGGGGGGTGACACATGTAACTGCATAGAAAGGTGGGATGATGCATGCAGGTAAAAACGTTTACACAGACAGTAAATCAGTGGTGTCCACTCCTGGTTCTGGAGGACCACTATCCAGCATGTTTTAGTTTCCCTGCTCCAACACACCTGATTCAATCACTGAATACCTGTTCTGTCTACAGAAGAAGCCCTTTAATCACCCACTGACTGTAATCAGGTGTGTTGAATCAGAGAAACTTCTAGAACATGCTGGACACCGGCCCTTGAGGACCAGGATTGGACAACACTGCATGTTTCAGGGTTCTTACACCATCACTAACATCAAATTCAAACATTTTTAAAAGAGTTGTCATGATTTCTCAGTCAATGGTAAAGACTTACGCCGATTCAGATTTTATAGGAATCTGACTCATCTCAAAGAACTATAACTAACCGAATGATTTATCTTTCAAAAAACTTCTGCAAATTTTATAATTAAATTTTTTAAATAAAAATATACAAAATGCAAACATTGTTTTTTAATTATTACATTGCTTAAATAAATTGACATTCTAAAATGGTGACTTTTATTTGCTGCTCGGTGATGGTCAATTCACTAATAGAAAAAAAAACATGTTGTGAGTCTTGGATTGTGGAGATCATGCTGAATACCAGCTGATTCTGAACAACATGGCTAGTTTCAAACACTTCATTTAAAATCCAAGCACTTTAAAACCTTGAAAATGTTAAATCCAAGCATTTTCAAGAATGTCTAGCAGCCATAAGAACCCTGATGATGGGTTTGTTAAGGACGATTTCACATTGTTACTCACTTGATTTTCCTGCGTTTTTTGCTGTAAAGGAAGCAGGTAAAGGAAGCGTTACATGACTTAAGATTCAAACAAGAACTCATTTAAGGATTTCTCTGTATTTTATTCACCTTCGTAGCAGCTTGTCTCCATAGACGGGTATGAAGTAAGGAAAGAGGTAGGGGGCCACACAGTTGGAAATTACAAGGCATATTTGGCTCTTCACCCAGCTCACTGATACTTTTAAAAACCACGCTAAGCTCTGACAGGGAAAAGAAGAAAATGCTGAGTTAAAAGTATGTTTAAGAAACTGTTCACTCATTTCCCATAAACGCTCATTTCTGTTCAGAGTCACGAGGGACTGGATACAATCCCAACTGTCAAAGAATGAGAAAATAAGTACAATCTGGACAGGTCAAACTTCTAAACCTGGGGTTGGAAACCTCCTGTTTCAAGGCCATACTGTTTATGATCCACGGAACTCTTTCATCTCATCTGTCGCGCAATTTTATATAAATAAAATGAATTCTTAAAACCTGAGGAAAAAAATCCTAACTACAGTAATGGCCTTTTTGCAAAAAAATTGACTGTAATCAGTAAACAAAACCTGAGAGGTCAAGGGTCAGTGCGAGATCAGACAGGAAGACTGACAGGTTTTAAACTGAAAACTGTGGTGAGGAGGGGAAAGAAACCCGAATGCTACATTTTTCAGGAGAAACAGACAAGCAAGTTTTTTTTTCCTTCCCAAAATGAAAAGCAAATTTGTGTTTAGCTTGCGTTGAGGTGCTGGCTATACTTTTAAAAAGTCCAATCAGAGGAGACGTTACAGGACTTTAGACTGACGTTACTGCACTTTGTCTGAGTTTGGATGAATAATCAGTTTATCAGAACAGAGAGATGCTGAGAGCAGCTTCTGTGGTGAAAGGATTAATAGGAAAGAAGATTAAAGCAGCAATCTGGAGGATTTCATCAGGAGAGCAGTTTTTGAATCTAGCGTCCAAAGGCTCCTCCTCAAAACATCTCGACACGCGAGTCCGGTCACGTGTGCGCGCGTGCACACGGCGCATATACTTCGGACATGAACTGTACAGCTCAATGTGTAGGGTTTAATCACTCACAGTTCACAATCTTATTCCAACAATACTACGAGGGTCTGATGAGCCCTCTCTGTCCCTGCTGCTTCTGATATTAGCTCTGTTAGCAGAGAGCTGCTGCTGGACTCTGAAGCTGAACTTGACTCGGCCCTGGATGAACTTTCTGACCAAAATAAACGCGTAATCCTGTCAAGCCTTGCCACTCTGTGAGGTGAAAGGTTTAAAAATAAAAATAAATCCGTCTTTAGCTGGAGAATGGGTAGGTTTTTAGTAGAAATGAGCTGTGAGTCCTCAGTGAACGGCTGAGACGGCAGAGAAACACACGGAGCGTCCTGTACGACAGCGCCCCCTACTGGTACAGGTTTGGTCGATGCGCGTGCATGTTAAGAGAATGCAGACATTTGAGTTTCATTGGCTGAAAAATGTCGGCGGCAAGAAATAATGGAAAGGGGTCTCTAGGAGGAAGGAGGGTCTTCATCAGAATGACAGATGTTGTGGAACTCAACCCATAGATCATAGTTTAGACCTGAAATATCATTTAAAACATTTAGAAAACTTTAATACATAGAAAAATGCTCCAGAGAGCCGCTTTAATGTGGCAGGCAGACAGTTTGTGAAGGAATGAATCGTTGCTAGTTAGACCATCATAAAAACTTATTTCTCTTTACTTCATTATGAATGCATTAATATAGAGCTCAAAATGCCTTCTGTTTGTAAACAAAACAAAAAGATTTTCTTCTTGAGTCAAAAAATAAATAATTTATTTTATGAACATTTACTGTCTGTCTCACTTTATTATAGAGAAATTACATCATTATCAATTTAAGTTTTTAAAGGCAGGAGAGAAAATACTACAAATGTTTTTTTTTATCTGAAAAAGAGATAACTGTGGTTTTATCTGTTTATAATTGTTGCACCATATGGTTTACACCAAGGGAGGTCAAAATGTGGCCCAAGGGCCATTTGTGTACTTCCAAAATGGTAGAAATGTGTTCTCCAGTAGGATGTTGATGATGCAGAAAATCTTTATGTTCAGACGTTTACTAAACTAAGGCCTGACAACAACCCATAAATTAAAACAGTTTTAAAATGTGCACGTTTAAGTCCAATCTAAAGTATGTCTTTTATTAAAAAGCAGAATTGTGAGCTCCATTCATAAAACTTGAATAAATCCAGCAGCATTCTTGAAAATAAGACTGACCCAGATCATATTCTTGTTGTTGACAACGTTTGAACATTTATTTTTTATTTTCAAGGCTAAGAAATTAGAAAAATATTGTGTGTTTAATATAGTCTTGAGCAGGTAAAAGTAAAAAAAAAAAAAAAAAAATGTGTTTTTTAATTTTAAAAGTTTTTATTTTTGCAGCACATCAGTTCTTATTACACTTGGTGACTTCAGCCTGCAAAAGATTGGTCACCCTTGGTCTTACATGCCGATTGTGGCCCTCGGTGGCCTTTCTAAAATACTTTTGGCCACATTGAGAAAGGAAAGGTTATCCACCCCTGTTCTTTCATACTAATGTGACTCTACATCACTTACCAGCTTACGTCCTTCCAGAGCTTCTTTGTAGCTGTTGAAGCTGATCCAGGGTCCAAAGATGACTGTGCCCACAAAGTAAATATAGCCCATGAACTCAATGGGTGAGGGGACGCTGGCCACAACACCCCTGTCCAAATCGAAGGCTAAAGAGATGGCTTTCATGGCAACCACCATCTGTGAGCCTAGATGGTGGAGATTCCAAATTATGACTAAAAATATCAGAACAAATAAAGAGCAGCACAGTTACATAAGAGGTGAAGTTAAGGCCTACCTCTCATCTTGTGCCAGTTGGTGGTATCCATCATATGCAGCTCTCTGATCAAAATAGATCAAAAATATTTACATCTCAGTGCAGTTTAAATTCAACAAAACAGACTTTGAAGAGTTCAGTTCAAACACCTGCGTGGTGTAATAGATAGGTATCAAAATATGTCTCTCTTACCCCAGAAGCAAATAGATGAGCACAGTAATGGAGAGGAAAGTGCCTCGGATGGTAGAATGACGGCACAGGAAGAGGAAGAGGTAGCAGAGAAGACTAAGAAGAACCACCCAGATCATATGGAGCTCAAAGAACAGGTAGAGGGTGTAGAAACCTCCAGCCACCGTGCTCAAATGTTTCACAAATGAAGGGAGACCTGATATGTCAAAATTAGAGAAAAATAACCAAGGTGTTGTCATGTTTTATGACAGTACGACAGGTGAGTAGCACCAAAATAACTGATCTCTTACCCAACATCCAGAGTAGTCGACACAGCAGGCAGATAACCAGCAACTGCCATACCTGCTCCAGGCCCTGTTGAGCTGTAGGCAGCAGGCAGCCGTGAGCAAGCTCCTGGAAAAACTTCTGTCGGCTGAACGCCCCCATCGCGGGACTGAGAGAGCAGACAGAAACTCAACATCTTCTTTAAAAAATGGTACCTGCACTATCATTAACAAGAATCTCTATTACATAAATACACTGCTCAAAAATTAAAGTAATGCACTGAAAACACATCAGAGCACAATTGTGAAACAAATCCTGCTGGATCTCCATCATGATATGGAACGGGTAATGTGTTATGAACAATAGGATGCTACATCATTTCATGAAAATGATCAACCTACAGAGGGCTTAATTTGAACTCACCAAGAAATCTAAACTGAAAAACTGATGCAGCAGGCTAGTCCAATTAGCTAAAATGTCACTGCAGCAATTCAAAATGGCTTTAAGTATGTTTTACAGCTCCCATGCCTGACAACGTCAGGTCATGCTCCTTGTAAGATAACAGATGGTGTCCAGTCTGAGGTGCAACCTGAAGGCATCAGATAGACTTAAACATGATGTCCCAGAGATGTTCTGTTGAATTCAGGTCAGGCCAACTTGGTGGCCATGAGTCAATTGTATCACTTCATCCTGCAGGAACTGCATGCATATGCTTGCCCCCTGAAGCTGGGAATGATCATGAACCAGGAGGAACCCATGACCACTGCAACAGTGAAGGATCTAACAATGAGTCTAAAGCCTGGTTTATGCTTCTGCGTCGGCTACGCAAGTGAGAGACGCAGACGTATTGACGTAGGCGTTTTGCCTTCAGACTTCTCCGTTTGCAGCGGGGTGTTGCAAAGCAATTCTCCGCCGAAACAACAGAGGGCGTAGCACTGGGAGCAGTACATTAACGTTGCTGATACTATTTCCTGGATACGTAGAGAGCGAATTTTGATTGAGCTGTAACGGATTAATGTCAAAGAACAAATGATGTTGTTAAAAATAATTAAACGGGAGTGAAGGAGACAGCGCGTCTGTTGAATGTCCGTTCAGTGAGGACGAGGCAGACGATGAGCGAATCTGCAGCTCTAGTTCAACCTGTGAGGGACACTGATGGATTATATAAATGTTTGTATTTCATCTGCCAGATGTTTCTTGAGCTGATCCATATCTGCTTCCACGAGATTTTACTTCTACTACTCTGTTGATAACACCGGCGTCAAGCTGGAAATGATCACGGGTTGTTGGGCTGACCAATCAGAGGCGTGCGCTCTCCGTCTGGTTCGACGGATGTTTAGAAAAGCGAGGTCTACTCCGTCCGTCCTTGCGGCCTCGTTGGAGACCCCACGCAACGACGCATAATGGCGCTGCGTACATCCGACCCGACGTAGACGCAGAAGTATAAATTAGGCTTAAGGATTGTATCCTGATACCTAATAAGGGTACCACTGTGTGTGTTCTTCCATGGATCTGCCTCCCTAGACCAACACTAACCCACCAGCAAACCCATCATGCTGAACAATGTTGTAGCAGCATAACATTCACCACAGCTTCTACAGACCCTTCCACATTTGTCACATGAGCTCAAAGTAAACCTGCTCTTTGTGGAAAAACACAGGGAGCCAGTGATGGACCTGCTAATTCTGGTGTTCTCTGGAAAATGTCAGTGGAGCTGGGCCATGGTGCTGGGCAGTGAGTACAAGGTCCAGCAGAGGACGTTGGGTCCTCAGGCAACAATCATGAAGTCCGTTTTTGATGGTTCTGTCAAAAACTTGCTGGTGGTCACTTTGTAGGACTCTGTGGTAGTACTCATCCTGTTCTTACACAAGGGAGCAGATAGCGGTCCTGCTGATAGGTTAAGGACCTCTAATGACCCTGTCCAGCTCTCCTAGAGCAACTGCCTGTCTTCTAGATCCTTCATGCTCTTGAGACTGTGTTTTCTATTATCAACACTTAGTTATACTTCTGAATGTCTATTAGGATTTCTTTGTATGCAAAAAACAAATATAGCACTGAAATGATGAGAAGTGACCAACCTGTCATCGCTTTCACTCTGCTGTAGAAACTCCATGCACTTGAAGCATGCATTATTGGAAAGGAAAACTGAATGTATTCTTTCATAATATAAATAATAAACAAACAGGTCTATGTAAGTTTTGTTCTAAGTTACATTGAGCCTCCGCCCTCTTCAGATGGACTAGACTAGAGCCACATGTGACTCCAGCCTGGTCTAGATGAATGTATTTAAATGAAGTGTTAAACCCTCAGACATGCTCTGTCCGCAATGCAGTCGACCAACCAGGGAACGAGTTGACTCACAGCTGCCTTCAACCTACCAGCACCACTGCTTCCAACGTGACACGTCAGAAACGACATACTTATTAAATATAAAAGACCTGCGAGGTCAGCTAACCTCGTTTTCTCCAAGCTAGTGAGATTTATATATTTGATGCTAACGAATATTGGGGGCTGTTTCCCCCTCCCCCGCTTCACCGGGCACTCCGGGCCTGTCAGTTTGCTTTCCGGGGTAAGACTTACTCTTTCCAAGCAGCAGAAGGTTCCTCCTCGTGTCTCTATCCAGCTGCCTCTCCGTCCTTCAGTCACACTCCGATTAAATGATGCATATCTGGAAGACTCCCATTGTCACAGCATCAGCACCGCTAGCTTATTAACTAAGAAGGCACGCGAGGACATGTCAACCAATTGGAAGCGTAGCCAGGAGACAACAGCCAATCATAGGTTTGATTGCCTCTAAATGACAACTGACCTGTCCAATCAGAGACGTCGCCCACCTCTACCGGCGCATCTGGACCAAGTTGCGTGTAGAGTGTTAGATGTACCTCTGCTGATGTAGGTTACAAAGGAATGTCCTCTCCAAACATCAATAATTAAATTAAATGAATATAAAGCTAGTTTTTGTTATTCTATATTTATAAATTTACATTTTAAAATGAAATGTTCAAGGAATTCAGACAATATTGGTCTTGGTTCATCACAGAATCAAACGTAGGAAAATACTATTTAAAAGTAAAGGACCTGCAGAAAATGCAGGCTAAGGTCTGGAATTTGACAAGGCCGTTACAATATCATAACTTTTCATTTTCTGTTGTAGGTTTGCTGCTGTTTATGAAAACAATGATAAAATTGTCATGCATTATGACCATATTTTAGCCAAGTCTCAGCTGCCAGTGTCACGTTCCTCAGAAAAAGAGAACTCAAAAGACTGACTCAAAGTGGTGCAAAAGGTGATTGATTTATTTACAGAAAAATAAAGGTAGTCTCAGGAGTGAGGAGCGACTAAGTTTTTTAGAATATGAAGCTGACAATTCTACAGAGTTATAAAAACACAATCTAAAGCCAATGCTTAGAAAACACATATAAGAAGGGCAGTGATAACAAGGCAGTGGTAACAGAGACTGTCTTTAAAAGCAGAGAAGTTGATGAGATGGGATTCAGGTGTGTGCCAGCTGCAGCTGTAGAGATCCTGGACAGCAGATGGAGCCAAAAAAAAAAAAAAAGAAACACCAACAGGAGATCTGAGAGGAGAGGCACAGCCTACTGTTAGACCCTACTATAAGACAGATGAGGTCATCTTTGATTTTAAGACACTTTGGTATCCAGGGGAGTTTGTCATGGACTCAATGACTGCAAGGTGCTCAACCCTCCACCACCGTGCTGACAGCTGCAATGAGGTGTTTGTGGTGATGTGCTGCGTTTGGTTTCCTCCAAACATGGCTCTGTGCATTATGAGTAAACATCTTTGGTCTCATCTGTGGCTATACACATTATTCCAGACGTTTTGTGATTCATTCAGATTCTGTGTTGGAAACCTAAGGTATGCTGCCATGTTCCTTTTAGAAAGAGTTTTTTCTGCAACCTTTCCAAACAAACCAGTCTATTTCTAACTGTCCTGTCATGAACTTTAACCTTTAACCTGTCAACAGAGGCCTGTAGAGTCTGAGATGGAGCTATTGAGATTTTTATTTTCTCTGAGCATTAAATATTCTGATCTTGGGTTTATTCTCCTGTCTGCTCCAGGGACAATTGGCAGATATCCTCAATGTTTCCCTTCCACCACATTGTGTTAACACACCTGTAAGCTCCAGACCAGCAAAATGCTGCATCTCCTGCAGTTAGAGAGGAGCTCACACTGATGGTGATCTGTTAACCAATCAATTTGATCAGCAGCACCTGGCTGCTAGAGCGGGGTCTGCAACCTGTGGTTCTTATATTTACACTGACAAATATGTCCAGTATGGGCAGAATTTCCATAGCAGAATAATTTAAGACATTAAGGTGCAATTTGATGCTTCATTTTCCTCAAAGTGTTACTCGTTTTACTCAGGTTCTATAAATATCTAAGAAACCGAAATAACTTATTGTATTGAAAGTGTCGTTTTCTTCTAACAGCAAAATAATTCCCCTTTTGCCTTTTTGAAAAGGACATGAACTGTAGTAAAATTTAATATTATAAATTGCGTTATCCAGCATTCAATTGTCCAGTTCCGCTGCATGTCTTCTTAAATTCTTTAAAAATCCTACCATGTGAATTCATGGATTTTTTTTTCACATTCTGTCTCTCACAGTTGAAGTGTACCTATGATGAAAATTACTGACCTCTGCCATCATTTTAAGTGGGAGAACTTGCACAATCGGTGGCTGACCAAATACTTTTTTGCCCCACTCCTTCATTTGATGACTTCATATTCCTTCAGTCTGGTAATATAGGGTCCCTAGTAAAAAGACCAAATGTAGGAAGTTTTGTCCCAACTACAATTGTTTTGCTTTTCTATTCATTATATTTCATTCCATGTCCAGCCTTGATGGTTTTAGGTAAATGTTTTGACTAGGTACGTTGATTTTAACTTATATGTTTAAATTTAAATGAATGTTGGCCACTCTTGTCTGCAAGAAAAATCTAACTAAGGGCATAAATAAAGTCACCTTCCTACCTAGATAGTCAACTGCAATGCAAACTAATCAACAGTTGATCTGCAATTTAACTTTTAATGTTTAAAAAGGCAACTATTGCTAGGCATCCAGTGACTAAAATAAAATCAGTACAACATTTTTCTGATTCTTCCCAGCTGACTGAACAAAGTAACATTTTCCCTCTGATACTGTTTAGTTGACAATTAAAGAAAAGCAGACGACCTGTGTGAAATCAATGCAACAACTCCACAGCTGCATATCACAAATCAGGAGACTGGTGACATGTTTTTTCTTCAAGAACTCTATAAGCCAAGACGTGTTTTGCAAATTTATAACTTTTTATTTTAATCTAGCTCATTTAAAAAGCATCTCAAATATGACACATTACATGTCTTTCTTTTTAAATCTCCATTCCTATTTCCAAGAAAAAAAAAAATCAAACAGTGAGTTGTAGAAAGTCAGGTTAACTTGATTTATCTCTAAGTTGCAAATGAAAAATAAAAAAAAGTTCAGAAAAACGTTATGGGAACTGTATATAGTGCATGAGATAAAGGTAACAGTCAACACACAAAATTAAAAGAAACAAAACAACAACAACCACACAATACAAACAATGATTAGCAGCATTGAAAAGTGTTGAAAACATTCAAAATAAAAAAGGTGACCATGCTGCTGTTAGCTTATTAACTGATGCACTAAATACTACAGGCAAACGCTTATTCATTAGGTCACAATACCAGAGAACTGTTGCTAATAGTTAGATGTTAGCTACAAGCAAAACAAGTCTCTGAATGAGTTTCACCCTGCCTCCTGCTAGTACTGCCTTATACACATCATAGTGAAAACATTATTCTAATATCTCTATGTCCTAAATACAAAGTAAACGCAATTTAGGATACAATATGCATAGATAATGCCCATGTGCAACAAATCTGTAATATAAAGAAGCAAATGACACTTGTGTTTTTTGCTATTTGAGGTAGAGAAACTAAAGGCAACCTATCATATATGATAAAGATATAGTTTTTGTTAATGTCCACTAAAACTCAATCAAGTCAAAAAGATAGAAACTATTTAATTTTTTTCTATGCATCAATACACCAACCGGTAGTGACAAAACATATTCCACTTCAGTTAGGACATGAAATATCAATCCTAGCAGGAATGAGAGAGAAAACACTCTTCTGATAGATTATAGCAGTAAAGTTGAACCAACTAATAATAATAAAAAAACCCAACTTTGGATCCTTGCAGCACATAGGAGACTAATCACAACTTCATTCAAAGGTTAGTCAAGGCATAACAGTGAAAACAATCAAAACATCAAACACTAATTTGTTTGACAAAGCGGTGGTTAGGGGGGGAACCCTGAATCACTTTTTGCCCACTGTTTGAATCACAGTATTATCTCCAGGTCATAAGCTATTTTCTCCTCCTTGGCTGGCTCAACAGGTTGCTCGACTGGACAAATGAAGATGGGTTCCTCCTCGACGGTGTTCTCGACCTTTTTCTTGTGTTCTCGATTGGTTTTTGCCTTGTTTAACAGGTATTTGTAGTTTCTCTCAACATCAAGCAGCGCTGAGGTGAGGAACTGAGGTGAAAAGACCTTCAGCGATGGCGGGAGTTCTGGATGCTGTGGGAGATGCGGTTGTACAAAATCAGAAGGGTAGTCGGGCATCAGTGATGTCGGCTGAAACAAGGCACCTGTGTTTTTCATGAATGTGAATACTGGAGATGGTGGGCGGGGAAAACGAGGGGGTTTCACTGACACTAGGACAGGTTTCACTGACACCTGGACAGGTTTCCTGACATCCAGTGATCGACAGGGAGTCTTTGGTTCAAGTTCAGTGACTGAGACTGAAGGCCCATCAGTGACAGGGGTTGGGGGTGGCGCTTCGGCTGTTTCTGTCATCAGGCTTGGCGCCATTTTTTCTGGACACAAACTATCATCTAAATCTTGCATCTCAGGACTGAAAGACTCACCCTTATGATGGACTTTCAGCCCGGGCCGTGGCCAGAACTTGAAGTGGTTGTGGCGTCGGCAGAACAATGTACCACACCGGAGGCACTTCCGGCAGTCTTTAACGTGAAGCAGTTTGTGACGCTTGAGGTTTCGACTTGTAGTGAAAGCCTGATCGCACATGTTACACATAAAGGACAGATCATCTCCGGGGACATGCTGGGTCTTGGTCAAATCTGTCTGATCGGTCATTTCTGCCTGATCGGTCGTATCTACCTGATCGGTCACGTCTGCCTGACCAGTTATGTCTGCCTGACCAGTTATGTCTGCCTGACCAGTTATGTCTGCCTGATCGGTCGTATCTGCCTGATCGGTTACTTCTGCCTGATCGGTCACGTCTGCCTGATCGGTCACGTCTGCCTGATCGGTCACGTCTGCCTGATCGGTTATGTCTGCCTGATCGGTCGTATCTGCCTGATCGGTCACGTCTGCCTGATCGGTCATGTCTGCCTGATCGGTCGTATCTGCCTGATCGGTCACGTCTGCCTGATCGGTCGTATCTGCCTGATTGGTCACGTCTGCCTGATCGGTCATGTCTGCCTGATCGGTCACGTCTGCCTGATCGGTCATGTCTGCCTGATCGGTCACGTCTGCCTGATTTGAGTTGGAGGAATTCTGTTCTTCATGCAGCTGTATGTGTTTTACAAGCTGACACACACTGGTGAAGGTTTGATTACACTGTTCACAACGATAATCACCATCTGGTATGATAAGACGCCTTAGTACCACAATAGGATGCCTTTTGTTTGGTCGTAAGCCTTCTGGTTGCTTGGGTAATGTTATACTTGAGCTGGATGTTTCCTGGAGTTCGGTTGATTCAGTTTTGGTTTCAGGCACGTCGTCATTGGTCAATGCTTCTTCTTTTTCCTAGTTGACATAAAAACAGAATTTGCTAGTAACAAAAACAAAAGTGTGATTTCATATAATTTAAATTCATAATAACAAGCTGCTACCTTTGGCTGTGATGAAGGCGATAGAGGGGCTCCTGAAGCCTCGTTTTCAGTTTCCATCATGGCAGAGCCGAGGAAATCATCAACAGACTTTTTTTCAGGTGCTTCAAGAGAAGATGGACTTTCCTCTTTTTCTGCATTTCCTATTTGATCTCCTGATTGACCCTCTTTTCTGCAACCATCCCTTTGGGAGAAAAAGTGCCAACTCATTTGTCTGGTGAGATGAATATTCACCCTTTCAGCTTCAAGTTGTTTTAAGTATTAACCTCTAATAGAAAAGAGAGAGAAGTGTCAAATATTGTCACTGCCATAACATTGACCACAATAACTCTGGTATGACATTTTCCAAGATTAAAAAGCACTAATACTACGTTTTTCCAAAAAAAAGTACAAGTACTTACTGTTGAGTACTTACCAATATGAAGTACTAAGAAATACCACTGACCTAAATCATGGTGGTACAAATTCTAGTTTAGATTTTTGATAAAACCCAAATACTAGCTTTCATCTAAAGCAGCAGTTCATGTTACCACAAGACAGGAGCTGTCAGTTTCTAGTTAGCTGCTAGAGTTAGAAAATATTCCATAAAAAGGAGTTTTTGCTTCAGTTGATCTGATCCGGACTTGATGTGAAAAATAAAGTAAAGCAGACTGAGTAACATCTCCTGATGTGGAAATACTAAATAAATAAATACAAGATGAAAAGCACCACACTTTTAAGCGAGGTGAGTCCTAGTGTTGTTAAATGACCAATGAATCAATAAATACACAAATATAATGCTTATAAATATAAATAGCATGTGTTTATTTGATTAAATGACAGAACAGCTTTCCATACTGGCAGCAGTCACTGTGTACCAAACTATTCATCAGCTGAATAAACCCAAACTGTTGGATCTTTTTTTCCCTTCAAACTGAATTCAAAGGGGTCTATGGGAGGAAGGAGGGTCTTCAGAAGTGTTGTGGAACTCTACCCATAAATCATAGTTTAGACCTGAAATATCATTTGAAACATTTATAAAACTTTGATACATAGAAAAATGTTTCAAATATCAGCTTTAACCCCAGTTCGGTGGATTCACGTTTATTTGATTAGCAGTGTATTTCTGTTATACATTATTGCTACTCATAAAGGATAATGAGAGGTAAATGTTGCTAACTTCACACAGCTATCCAATGAATGAATGAGAATGATTACAGCTGGCCCCCGTCTCTTTCAAAGCTGACATGTGGACACATTTTGGTTTCAAAACAAAGAAATCTGTAAAAATATAAATATGAAATCTGTACCTAATTTTTCACAGCACGACATTTGTCTAAAAACAAGATTTCACACAACCTTCTTCTCACCTTTCCGTGTTGTTAATCTGGGTTTGTTTGGTGCTTGTAAACACAGACGGTACAAAGTCCTTGCTGTCATTGTCAAGTGAAAGCTCCCCTGAAAAACAAAAACATTCAAGAACTTTATCTTACATCTCATATTTTCATTTTACTAAGGCAGATAAAAACCTGAGCTACCTGAGACGAAATGATCGCCACAGATACGAGCATTATCCGATAGCTCGTCGGTGCTGCCGTTCGCATGTTGGATCGCTTCAATCCACAGACGCCTCCGGTTGACATGAAAAGGCCTTCGTCCAGCGGGGATCCTGTAGAATTTAATGTGACTGCTGGGAAAATAACGGTTTTCACAGCCAACAATGCAACAGGTCAACATCTTTCTTTAAAACAACAGCTAGCCAGCGCTGCATCACACAAGGAAGTTACCGGAAGAAACAAAACACTTCACTTCCGTCGCCAGAATGAGCGAGGGGAATGACGTCACACCGGCCAGAGTTCCCCCCTCAAAAAACCTTTATTGAAAATGACCATCACATACAGTGAACAAACAAACAAACAAACATGGCATAGAATAAGAAAAGGGGTCATTTTTCAGATAGCAAAGAACACAAATAAAATGAAATCAAATGTAAAAATAAACATTGGGCAGCGCAAGGGGATGTAACAGTTATTTAGCTTGTTAGGACCTGGGAACCATAAGAAAGAATATAATTCTGAGCTATATTACTTTTCATAATTTTTAAAGACTTAGTATAAAGCAAAAAATCATTTAAAAAATAGTTTAGGGGGACATTTTTGAATTTTGCTTTCGTGGATAAAGAATTTTGCAAGATGCTGGTGAAGGTTCTCAGTCATCCAGGTCATGATAATCCAAAAAAGGGTTTTAAATAAAGGCAACTGGACTTATTTGGTTCTTTGAAGACATGCAAGACAGACAAATAATAACATTAATACTGAGTTAATCTTATTTGTTTTTCAGAATTAATCTTGTGAGAGAAATAAGTCTGTCCAGAAGACAGATTCACAATAGAAAAAAAGGTGATCTGTTGTTTCAATATAATTTTTGCAGAAAGTACATTTATTATCATCTGTTATAGCATCTCCTAAGTAAATCTTTAGATGGATATATATCTCATTCATTATCTTGAAGTGTTTCCTTTGCTTTAGGAGCAATAGGAAAAGATAATTATATAGTTCTTAGTTTTGTAAATATTTCTTTGTTAAATTTGTTTAAGATATAATTTTTGTTTCGTCGTCCTGGAAATAAGTTGTCTGCTAAACATTTCTTTATAAAATAGTTAAATTTTAATCCAAAAACGAACCCCCCTGCAGAGATAATGAGTGTATGTGGTGGTATAGTTTGATGGGTTATAATGTGATACAAATTCTTGGGGAAGTGCATTGCGGAAATGCTTAAATTCTGAAAATGGGGGATTGACGTTATGTTTGATACAAAAGTTTGCATAGTCCAATAAGTTACCATCATCATCCATTAATGTGTTATTGACCAAATGTCTCTTTCAAGCCAGTTTTTGAAGAATAAAGATTTGTTACGGTGCAACACACATCTGCTGTTCCAGATTGTTGTAGAGTGAGGTGAAAGATTATGTGTACATTTTCCAATACAATAATATTTGTTTATGGAACTCTGGTAATGATACAGGAAGCTTATTCACATCAAAGTCAGAAACTACTTCTTATATTCTAACAAATTCCTCACATACACAATTTGTCTGTTGATATATTTTATCAGTTTTTTTGTCATTAAATCATTTTAACAGTATTCCTTGATTCTTCTGATCTCACTCATCTGTATTCTTTTTCCTTGATAGGTTTGTTATTTTTGTATAGTTAACACTATAAACTGTAAAAATAGGGAGATGTTTGCTGATGTCATGCATCGATAGTCCACTTTCCTCCCACTGCTGAGACCAACTGAGCCCACACAGAGGTGGCAGTAATTAGGGCAGAGACTTAAACACTGTGAGGTGTATTTTTTTCTAATGACTCACAGTAGGTATGGTAATATTTCCTCTGTTGTCATGTGTATTTGGGTGTCCCTTTATGCCTGAGCTGGTGTTTTATGTCTATCCAAATGCCTCCCAAGACTCTCCCACATTTCTTTCATTACATTCTGCTATTAAAAAAATCTCTCCATGATTTTATTGCCTTTATATTCAGGACTTTCATTCTAATTATCACTGCATCTCTTTTATTCTTTGGTCATTGTTTGAGAAAAAAAACACATGTAATAATGTTAATTTAATTAACCAATTAAAGCGGCACTCCGGAGGATTTCATCAGGAGAGCAGTTTTTGAATCTAACGTCCAAAGGCTCCTCCTCAAAACATCTCGACACGCGCGTCCGGTCGCGTGTGCGCGCGTGCGCGCGTCGCATATACTTCGGACATGAACTGTACGCTCAATGTGTAGGGTTTAATCACTCACAGTTCACAATCTTATTCCAACACTACGAGGGTCTGATGAGCCCTCTCTGTCCCTGCTGCTTCTGATATTAGCTCTGTTAGCAGAGAGCTGCTGCTGGACTCTGAAGCTGAACTTGACTCGGCCCTGGATGAACTTTCTGACCAAAATAAACGCATAATCCTGTCAAGCCTTGCCATTCTGTGAGGTGAAAGGTTTAAAAATAAAAATAAATCCGTCTTTAGCTGGAGAATGGGTAGGTTTTTAGTAGAAATGAGCTGTGAGTCCTCAGTGAACGGCTGAGACGGCAGAGAAACACACGGAGCGTCCTGTACGACAGCGCCCCCTACTGGTACAGGTTTGGTCGATGCGCGTGCATGTTGAGAGAATGCAGAAATTTGAATTTCATTGGCTGAAAAATGTCGGCGGCAAGAAAAAATGGAAAGGGGTCTCTAGGAGGAAGGAGGGTCTTCATCAGAATGACAGATGTTGTGGAACTCAACCCATAGATCATAGTTTAGACCTGAAATATCATTTAAAACATTTAGAAAACTTTGATACAGAGAAAAATGCTCCAGAGAGCCGCTTTAAGCCAGGAACATCAACAAAATAAGCAAAAAAGTATTTTTTTATTGTGTAATTTATTTAAAATGTAATATTATGGTATTGTGTTATTAATAAGATAAATATTAGCAATTATATGACAACAAAAATGCATCAACAAAAACAAGTGACACGTGCAACATGCAGTACTTATATCTTCCACTAGGGGAAGGTGAGGTTTTTGAAGACGGTAGAGAGTAAGAAGGACCACTAAATGTCAAAATTTGATGGATGGTGACCTTTGACCTCTATTGTTTGACATCCTATTGTTCGTGACCTCCAGCCACGCCCCATTGACCTCTATTGTTTGAAACCCTTTGATCTTCCTATCCGCTTGACCTCTATTGTTCGACATCCTATTGTTCGTGACCTCTATTGTTTGAAACGGTGACCCCCAAAAACTAAATGTCAAAATTTGATGGATGGTGCGAAACCTTTTGTTCTGACCCATGGGAACTGCTTGACCCCCAAAAACTAAATGTCAAAAAATTTTGATGTGCGGAGCCCCACCCCTCCAGGGGCGTGAATCTCCCTGCAGGAACCACCCACCCCTTAAGAAACAGTGATTCATCACCCTGGCATGGTGACCCACCCCTCATGACTCAACACTCTTCTCCTCCCATATTGCGTTTCTCTCCCAATCAGAGGATAGAGGAGGAGTTTCGGTTACACTTTAAATAGACCAATTTTGTTCTAGTTTGTTGTAAAAACAATACGGTTACAAGACGGCAGACATAAAAAAAACAGGCTAGCATGGCTTCAACTGATTCTACAACTCATGA